>OMNV01012810.1:0-21971 GCA_900303265.1 Brotula barbata
ATCTATCTGTCTATCTGTCTGTCTGTCTCTCTATCTATCTATCTGTCTATCTATCTATCTATCTGTCTGTCTGTCTGTCTGTCTATCTCTATCTATCTATCTATCTATCTATCTATCTATCTATCTATCTATCTATCTATCTATCTATCTATCTATCTGTCTATCTGTCCATCTGTCTATCTGTCTTTCAGTCTCTCTATCTGTCTATCTGTCTGTCTGTCTGTCTGTCTGTCTATCTGTCTATCTGTCTGTCTATCTGTCCATCTGTCTATCTGTCTATCTGTCTGTCTATCTACTGATAGACAAAATCTCTAGAATATAGATGAGACACTTGATGCTTTAATCTTGATGTGACTCAAAATCCAAAGTAAGACTTCAGACCAGAGTTTAAAGATGACGTGAGATGAGAAAGATCTTCCACAGTTCCACAGTTTCAGACATCACAGATTCACACCAGAACAAAACCAGCAGCAACCTCCATAATTATCCCAAACCACTGGACGTCCCACAGCCCTGTCAGCCCCTGTGGAAACACCACCAAACACAATAAAAAGGGAGGCCGCGCGGGGATCTCTGCAGGTTTTTCCAGCAGTTAAAGGTTTCTGGTCAGTCTGAGAGTGCAGACTGCGACACAAACACAAAGTCTACAGAAAATAAAAACCAAACACTCCTGAATGTGAGTCAGGACAGTTTAAAGAGCGCAGCCACCAAACACTCCAACAGCTGCTCCGTCTGGGACGCACACATGCACCAACACACGCACACACTCTAACTCATTAGCCTCTGTTTTGCACCGGTAATTAGAGCAAATCAACGTCTCAGAGGCACAAAGTTGTTGTGATGTTGTTAAAAAGTGTTTGTGTTGCACGCACACATTCACACAAACGTTTATTGGGATTCGTCATGATAAAAAGTGTTTCAGTCTGATTGGATCTTCCGCTCAGCTGTTCAGTTTCCTCCTCTGCAGCCATGATAAATCCTTTCTTCCTCTATCTGAATGAGCCTCCATTCCCTCCACTCATGTTTTGGTGGTCGTACAAAATCAGGCTTTAACCCAAACACGCAGTTTCCAGCATGCCAATTCTCTCATTTGACAGGTGCAAAACCTGCACTTCAGCACTTCAGCACAGATGTGGTCGAGCTTTTATACTCATTTGTGTGTAAAACGGCCCTAATAGGGAGTTTATGCCATTTTTTTTTTTATTGGCATTTGATTTATGCTGAAAACAGTCTATGAATACTTGAACTTATGTTTCCATGACGTTTTTAAGAGATCGTTGAGTATAAATGAAGTTTAAAGTGCATGTAACCATGTTTCCATATGTTGCAAAAAAAGAAAGACTGCATGTTGTAATTACAATCCTGTAATAACTGGTCAAAAAAGAAAAGGGTTTCAGCTCAGACACAAACAGGCGTCTCTCATTAACCCATCCTAATCTGTATGTGAGGTTGTGTGTGTGTGTGTGTGTGTGTGTGTGTGTGCTCTCTGTGGATTCAGACGTTGCTAAACTGTCAGTGTTATCACATGCCTGCCTGCATTCCTCACATTCCTGCCTGGCTGCTCAGCGCAGAGGAATGCAGCCAGTCGCCAACACCCAGAAAAGCCTGCAGGAACGCCCGGGTCCTCGCCTGGCTTTACCTCGGCTGCAGCGCGCCGCTTTGGCTCCAAAGTGGAAAGCTGAAGTCCATTTATGGAAAAAGCTCTGACGCCTGTGATGTGGCGTGGAGACTGCAGAGAGCCACCGTTGGCAGAGAAGGTCTGCACAGAAACACAAAGAGGAAGTTCAGGGGAAACTCTGCAGCTGGAATGAGGGCCAGTCTGCACCCGGCTTCATCCGCCAGCACACAACGCCCAACCAAGCCCAAATTCATCGCAAGGAAGGATTCATCATCTGGGGAGCACGACAGTCATCAGTGCATTTCAGATTAATCTGGGCGTTAAATATTTGTGATCGAGTGATGATTTGATGGTCTAACAGGTTAATAAAATGTTGACCTTTATTTCCACATTCCTTACATAAAACATTCCATTCAACAAAAGGGGGAATATTTGGTAAAGGGTGTTTCTGTAAAATGAGTAGAACACCAAAAAGCAATTAGACAAAGCTCATAATAATGATAATAATAAATATTATTATAATTGAGAAATATCCACTTGGACTAAGGATGCTAAGTTTTCCTATTCATTACATCACTTTTGTCACATTTGAATTGGTAAAACCCCATTCAGATTTAAATTTTCTGGAATTTTTCCTTCCCTTTGCATACCTGCTGAGCAAACTCTCATTTGCATGTTTTTCCACGGAACACCTTTGCATGCATGCAACCCCCTCATACACACACACATACATGCAAAAAGTTTTCAATCCAACTCCGATATGTCGGGAAGCAAACAGGAAGCGCAACAAATATTTCTGCATGCATTTTTGAGTTTATCTAGAATAAACTGTGTGTTTACGTTGCTTACATTCCAGGAGTGTGTTCATTAAAAGGCCCGTTTGCGAAGGTTTGCAGAGAAATAGGGCTCAACATTAGAGACACATATTTTTTGCAGCCACAGTCAAAAATGTAGCAGAATTAAAACTTTTCTCTGAACACTGTGCCCTAAGAAGGAGCCTTGAGATAATAAAATAATAATCTGAATTTCATAGTCCACAGGATTGTTTTCATCAATAATCTGGACCTCAAAACTGTCTTCATGCTCTCAGTCCTCACACACTTGTGCCCTCGGGCTCAGACTCTATGCAAATGCACGGCCGGTTCTAATTCTCCTTTAAGGTCAGCACTGATCATCAAACAGATCCTCCCTCTGTCATTAGCCGACTCCTTTGCATTTCATTTTCATCTTATTTGCATAAAATTCCCTTTGTCTCTTCCTCGTCTTGTCTAATCAGATGGCGAAAGCTCATTAAATAAACAAATTTTGCTGAATGCAGCGTAGTGAAGAATGTGATAGAATAAAAGTGAGAGTCCTGCGAACAGGACAATCAGGTCTCTCCTCGTCAAAGGGCGCAGGTCAAGTCAGGTTCATCTGTAGCTCGAAATGACATACCAAGCCTGAAAGAACTTTACAGGCTCAAACTGTTCCTGAGCACAGAAAGGGGGCGGGGTGGGCTGTGGGCTCAGGAAGAGGAGGAAAGACGGGAGCAATGCTGAGTCATAGAGGAGGAAAGCCAAAACGAGAGGGAGACTGAGACGGAGAGAGAGAGAGACAGACAGACAGACAGACAGACAGAGACAAAACACAAACTGCAGACTAGACAGGAACTCACTCTTCTTTAATCATGCAGAAATACTTTGCTGTCTGAAAACACGCACGCACACCCAATAACACCCAAACCCCACCCCCCACCCACACACACTCACTCACACGCACGCACACTCTTTACAGCCTAAACAAAAAACACAATTCCAACATCTGCACGGGATAAACAATGGCTCAATGGCTGAGAGAAGTGAGAGAAGCCGGGTGTCTGCAAGATGTTTTTCACAGATCTCAGTGGCCCAATCAGCTCATCAATACTTCCGATGATTGATTTTGCGGAGAGCAGATAGATCTTAACAAAGTTGTCTCATAATAAGACGTTTAGTGGAGGCAGACTTCAAACTTCCTGTGATCAAACACCGAGCTGATGGTGATGATGACGATGATGAATGAGGGTTCTCACAGTGTTTGTGAGTGGATCCTTTTCATGTTTAATCAGAGATGAAAATCTGAATCAGTTCAAAGCCACAAACATGGACAGCAGCCAGCGAGTCCACGATCACTGCGGTGTCCAGGTTGGTCCATCTCGACCAACTCAGCGACCCTCGGGTCTCTGTGGAAGTTACACAACAACAAATAAAACAGAACAAAACAAACAAAGATTAACGTCTCTGGGTTATTTTTTTAATCCAATATGAACCAGAAGTCCATTCAGCATACATGTAACCCATCGAACAATTCATTCTTTAGCAAAATTTCACTTTTAATCATAAGCTCTACTTAAACAAATCAGTGTACATATGTGGAACGTGCTGATTGATAAGTACTGAGCTTCTCCACAGTACATCGAGGTGGTGGATTGTGTGTTTTTGTTGTACAACATACGGATTTAAGGAGCAATTGTGCTGCTATATAAAATGTATTTACTCATGGTACGGCAAGATATTTTATAAGTGTGTGGCAATGGGATTGGTTTTGTGTGTTTGTGTGCTTGGGACATTGTGGCACATAGTGCTGGACGCAGGTGTGTCTCATTGCCACATCGTCAGTTGATGAACCAATCAGGTTCCTGTCACGCTGGGTGCACGCTGGATGCACGCTGAAGGAGAAACAGTTGTTGCTGTTTGTTTCATCATAGTTCACAAAATTTGATGGGATATTTCAGTTTATATGAGACAGACAGGGGCTGAAATTTCCCCATGAATGCAAAGACAAACAGAAACTCCGTTCGCTGGAAAAAACCCAGAATTCTTTGAAACGTGGACTTAAGCGTGTTTGCAGTTTTCCTCAGCTCTGAGTAAAACTAAAAGCCCCAGAATCACTTTGTGCTCACTTCTATCCAAACCAGCTCCTTTCATCTCTGTCCAGACTGCATGACAGGAAACTGGCAGCCTGAAGGAAGGAGACCGCTTCCTTATCAAATTCATCCAACTCTTGCACTGATTCACCTCTAATTTACAATAAAAAAACCCAAAACGCTCATATCAGGCCCCGGTGGGCTACACAACACTAACTGACAGAGTCCTCTAAAGGGCTCTGAGTGGGCGGGGACTCCAGGGTGTTGGATGAGAAAGCAATGAGTCATCTGGAGAAGTGAAGTGATGAAACCGTGCTTCTAATCGGAGCACCCAGACCGCTGAATAACGCCCATTTACAGAGCCGAGAGACATATGAGGCATCAGGTCGGGTGGGGGGGGCTTTTATGGCTGTGGGTTAAACCACAACAAGTGAAATGAGTTTTGCCACGTGCTCTTCCCAAAATCCATAAAAAAAGAAATCTTAGCGTGATAAAACAGGTTTCTTTGAAGAGATCTGGATCTGATTAGTCCTGAAAGTAAAAAGAACTCTTGCAACCCAGATTCTCTGAGATGAATTCTGGCATCACATCAAACTCCCCACACAGGAAAAAACACACTGCAAAGGTCGGAACATCCAGAAATCGAACAAGTGGAGGCAAAAGATGAAAATCTGACAAATAAACAAAATCCACATATCTCAGATTTCTGCAATTGAAACAAATGGAGGCTAAAAGGCAACGCAGAGCTTCAAAACAAATGGAGGCAACAGATCAAACTTAATAACGTGACTTATCACCGTGATCTATCAGGATAAAAAGCGTTGCGGTTACCTGGCCTGGGCTTCCCCTCTGTCTCTCCTTCCCTCCATGCAGACGCATTATTTCACTCATTTGTCCCTAAATGGCCACAAATAAACAAATAAACATCATCCAAAAACATCCATGAATCCACATTTCCAGAAGAAAACAAAATATCAAAATAAGGAAAACAAACAGTCATGGATCCACGAATGCCAAACATCTGGAACTGAGGTCGTGCAAAGTCCCAGAATTTATAAGATCTACATTTCAACAAATGAATCAAACAGACCCACAAAATCTGGAATTCTGGGAGATGAGAGCCGTTTAAGCGATTGAATATCAGATACTGGAAGCTAACAAAGCTTTTAGAAGCTTCCAGACATCCAACCAAGACTTGTTTATTGTATAATTTATCGTTTAAATATCCTCTGTGATGGGAGAACATGCGGCGTGACATAAAGAGAACGTTCTCTTCACTCTAAATCGGTTTCCCAAAAAAAACAAACCACTTAAAACCAATTTGTCTCTGCGAGTGATGAATCACACGGCTATGGCTGAGAGCCGCTCACTAGGAACACCGGCTGATACTGAGCATGGAATCAATTTACTACCACAAACACACACACACACACACACACACACGCAGGATCATTCACTGATTTCCTCAGAAAGCAGAAGTAGTGAACACAAACAAAAAAAAAACCTGCAGTTTGGTCGTACATTTCTCAGTCTTGTTTCCTCTAAAACTTACATGTAGAGTTCACCACAGGGTACTCAAGATACACTTTCATTTCCAATATGTTTTTAAGGTTTTATAAGCACTGTGAATATGTTTTAAGGAACATTTACTGAATTATCTATTTAAATATTTGAGTTAAGTTAGTTTGTGGTTATAGATATTATTGGGTTAGCAGGTAGCCTATTAGTAATTTGTAGCCATTTAGCAGATGCTGAAACCAGCACATATTCCAATCGCTCCAGAATTTCACAGAATTTTGCCTGATTTTTCAAAACTTTTGTTATAATTTGAGATTTCTTTTCTTTTTTTTGCAGTAAAATTGCAGGAATTGACAGTGTAAAAATTGCGGGAATTAGCAAAGTCGATTGCAAGTTGAGGAAAAAAATAGTGTGTAATTTCCATGATATTCTCAACTGGATGAGCGATGGGGAAATGTGGTCCACATTCCCCATAAACACACTTTATATCTTCATGAGAGAAAAGGTTGCTAACTAATCCATGCTAACTGTAAATAAATTGCAGTTACTTTCATACAAAATTGACAAACAGACTTTTGGATCAAATCAAGCTGAACACAGTGAAGATATTGTTTCACCAGAGAACAAATTTGTTCACAAAATGGATCTTCATTCAACGTTATTGAAGAGAAAAGTCCTGCGACTGCTAAGTAACCTCACTTTATGATGCTAGCACAACGCACAGCACCTAGCTACGTTACACACGGTTCTATTACTGCTCTAGATTTGAACATTATCGCAGGGATGTTGCAAAATTGCAAACTCTTGCAAATATTGAAGAGTTTGCTTGACTTTGCATCCATTTTCGATGTTGCAAGATGATGATTTTCTGGAGGGACTGATATTCAGATTGTTACAACAATGTCTGAGACACTCCTGGCTAAACCTAGATGGCGGTTTCATTTTTTAAACTGTGTGGAGGAGATTTTAGCCTTCCTACTGCTTCCTTACCTATCACCAAAAGTTAACCTAAGGATACCATACATGTCAGGTCAGAAATGAAACATGAAAAATCCTATTCAGAGATGTGTGTGAAAACCAAAAATGGATCCAATGACATTTAAAAACAAAAACAAAATGGAAAAGTTGATTACCACTTTTCCATTTTGTTTTTTCCAAAAGATTTCCCCCCAGCAGTCGTTTTTGTTTTTACTTTTTACTTCCTATTTTACCTTTCATTTAGTTTATTTTCCATACGCTTCAGTATGCTTGTCCTCTCTTCTCTTTTCTTTCCAAGTTGGTTGCTTAGTATGTGTGAAAATTGAAAAATCTGCAAATTTGGTATGACGTGGCCAAAGAATGATCCCAGAAAACACATCCACAGGTTTGAGAAGAGAGGTGCTGACTGTGGAAAAAGGAACCTTACTACTAGGAAACACATGCCAAGTGTAAAAAAAAATTAGCTGTGTGTGTGTGTGTGTGTGATCATGTGAAGTGATGCTGCTGTTGCCAAGATCTTCCTGGAACTTGATGACTGTTCTTGCAGTCAGCAAACACTGTTATCATCAGTGCTCTGTCTGCACTGGGAAACACCAAGCAGCTTACCCTGTGTGTGTTTGTGTGTGTGTGTGTGTGTGTGTGTCTAAGAATAGCCTGTGTGCCTCTCTGTCAGTGTTTGGACGTATGGGTGTGAATGTTCGAGCCTGCTCTTCCTTCCTGAAGCCGATATTTACCTGGTGATTCAGACTTAACATGCTGGTAGCATGTTTCCGGTGCGTTGTGCCACACTTTGTTTTCATGTAGTGACACCTGCTCATCTTCAATCCAAACCCTGTGGTAACTTCCTCACACGGCAGCGAAAGGTAGCTCCATGAGCCGCGGTGAAGCTGCATGGCCGATGCTGCTGGATATTATTTTTTTGTTTTTCACCCTCGAATCATCACTGCTGGGAAGCTTCGTGTCATTCAGACAGCAGCGTGTGTGTGTGAATGTTGAAACATGTTAACACAGGCACAGATCAGAATAGTTCTGCTTCCATGTCTCAAACAGGTGTGAGGACGAGCTTCTCCCTGACCTTTGACCTCTGACCTCAGCAGTGATGAAACGCTTAGAGAAGCTGGTTGAATTTGGACAAGATATTTGTTTTGTGTTGTGTCCATTACCATTTGTATGTTTTTAGTGTTACAGAGTATTTATTGTGCTTTTGTCTTTACATCTATTGTAAATTTAGCATTAGAGTAAAATTATCACACAAATTATCTCCAGAACGATACTTGTTCATCAACATGAGTTCGTGTGATCAGTCAGTCGGTAGCATTTGTCTCTAAAATGTGTAAAATGTGTATACTTGGAGCATTCGTCGGATTTCGTGCATCTGGATTCCAATCACTAGGTTGACCCCCAACCTACAAAAACAAAGATAAACTGATGAATGTGCAGGAATGAAAGCTTGTTTACTTCTTTTAATCTGCAGATATAAAGAACGTTCTGTGTTCATACATGCAACTCTCAGAGCTGTGCATGTCTGTACAGAAAGTGTCTGTGTGTATGTGTGTGTGTGTGTGTGTGTGTGTGTGTCAGCAGGATGTATTTCAGGCTGTGACTCAGTCTGTCCTGGTTGACTCATCTCACTGGGAGCATAGAGAGGAGGACACACACCCAACACCCTCTAAACTACACCACCTATTGTTCACATACTCCTCCACCTTCAAGGGTTCTCAATACCACCCACCCCACCTTCCTCCTTGCATTCATCCTGCACCTCCTCCTCCTCCTTGTACTGTAACACCTCTGCAGCCCCAACAGGTCGGTCGTGTCCACACTGACGTGCATGCTTTGGAGGTTAGGGGATGCATGTGAACAAACTGTTTATTGTCATTGACACAGAAATAATGCATTTCATAAATTTTCACTCTGAGCAGCAGTTGATAGTAACAGTACGGCGCCTGGGTTCAAGTTCCAGATCTACAGCCAAGTTGCATCGGTCAAGAGCGACGACAGGAGTGATTAACAAGAGCGTTTGATGGAGGGAAATCCCACGGAAATGATCCTAAAAGTAGACTCGGTGTTATGTGATGTTTACTAAGATCACAGCTTTAGTTGTGTTTACGCAGCACTTTAAGATGCCTACTAAGGGACATAAAGGGGGTGAGGTCATTTCTGCAGCTGGTTGTTGTTTTTATTGCTGCACTGAGTCAAACTTTCAGGATGTTTTTTGCTGCTAGAGACAAAAACGCAGCAAATCGCTCTGAGTCACTGTGAATGTGCAAGTACTGAATGTACATTTACTGTGAACACACCTAGAGGCGTCTTTCTCTTTCTCACACACACATGCACACAACCTGTTACCGGGATGTTTGGGCCTTGCGGGCACCTGTACCTAGGGCAAACAGTGAGTAAAAGCAAATCATGGCTGCAGGCCGAGAGTCCAACTTTTCAATAATACACTGAACACAACACGACATACACACACTATAACACAGTGCTGCATAAACACACACACATACACTGATTGAAATTTCATCTGGTCAGAACAGGAAGAGTTGACAGAGATGACGTTGACCGGGTAAGCTGTTTCTTTCCAACTCTTCTGAACTTTCACCTCCAAAGCTTCTTACAACTTAGTACGTGTGTGCATGTGTGTGTGTGTCCAGGAGTAGGGGGTCGGACAGAGGAAGGAGAAAGGTGGCATGAAGGGGTCACAGCTGAGGTGACGACTCAAAGGTCTTGACAACGAGACAAAGAAAGAAAGAATTACATTTGTAAACTCTTTGTATTGGCACCAATAGTCACCAATAATCACTCATAATCCAGCTTTGATGATCAAATCATTGATTTCTCCTCACTGTAACTTCACGAGGAGAACGAAAGCGTTCTGAGTTTTCATTCCGTGTTTGTATGTGTGCGTGTGTATGTGTGTGCGTGTGTATGTGCATGCGTTCCTGTTCGGTGCACGTCCGTGTGTGTCCTGTTACGCTAATGTGAATCTGCTGCACAGAATTTCTTACTTTTTTTCTTTCTTTCGTTTAGTTGTACAGCAAAAAATTTTTGTCCAACTAACTTGAAAATGAGTCAGAGACAAAATCAAAAATAACAAACAGAGGCAATTATTGGTCATTATACCAACGTTAACCCCCATATCTTACACCCCATGTAAAGTGATGCAAAGAGGCACAATCCCTTTGCACGAGGCACCGAGTGCAAAGGTGTGTGCGTGTGCCGAGATTGCACTTTGCACTTTGTCTAAATAACAAAATGGACTCAGACGTGCATCAAAGTGCCGGGCGCTGCAGCCACAGCTCATCTAAGCAGGGCCTGATTGTAACAGTGTGATTATTTGTATCATTAATTGTTAAACATGTCCCTGCAATTAATAATGAACTCATCATACAGACAATATAGCCATTACAGCTACCAAACAAACCTGACGGGACCATATGAACTATGATGCTTCAAGACTCTGGCTGAAATTTACCGTGCATTGGTCCACCACCTTTGATGACAATATTTATTTTAGTCTTATAAAGTCTTGGCAATTGGTGTCCTGATCGTACTTTATTCCATCATCTGCTGAAAATCCTTCATAATAAACAAATAAAATAAATAAATTCTGCTTGATGTTAGGATGAGGCTTGACTGATAAACGAGGTCACTGTGTGTTAGCGTTCAGCTGTGACTGACACTGAATTCTGTGTACTTTCAGGGAGGAGGCTAATGCTAATGCTAACACCAAGTCATTATGTTTCAAACTGCAAGAGGAAGCCTCCAGGCGTATCCCTGTCAGACACACACACACACAGCCTTTTACAAACGCCAAAGACATCTGCGAATACACACGCTAATTGACAGTCAATACACACCTCTGATTAGGACGTTAGCATGCGTCAGACTGACTCTGTGTTCTCAGCTGGTGAGCCACAATATAAATATTTACATTCATATTTTTATCTGTGAGCTGAGGCTCCTATGCAAATCGAGCGGCGGCTCTTTCTATTTTTAGCCTCACGCCGCGTGGGTGGCTTCAACCTGTTTAGTTTCCTCGGGGATTCCTTCTGTTATCATTTAAGTATTTAACAGTGAAAAACAGCCCAAGGTGTCAGTAGCAAGAATTAATTATTTTAAGTCTTAGACGGTCTTAGGAGAGTTTTTAGAGGCTTTAACACATGATTCATGCATTAGCAACATTCGATTCAAAGGCATTATTATTCTTATTGTTGTTTTTTCTCCCAGTTAGGAACTTAATTCCTAATACAATCCTTTCCATCCATCTATCTGGACGGTTCCTGAGTGCACCAGCGTAGAGTTTTCCAGTCTCTGTGCTGATCAGGTAACACTGATAAAAATAAAGGCCACGACGTAATGACAGTGACGGATTATACATCTGGTCTGTGTTTGTTTCTGCAAGCTGAGTTTCACAGAAATGGCCTGACAGCAAAGGCTACACGAAACTGAAATCAACAAGTTGACTTGAGAGATGAGAATTTGCACTCAAGGTGTAAACTCTAGAAATCTGTGTCGCACTCCACACTGCATAATCACGCCTGACAGCATCAACAGGAAAGAATGCACCGACTATCAGGCTAATGTGTCTGCTAGGCGTCATGCCCGTAAATGAGTGACGTTACAGAGGCCAGCCGACGTGTGTGTGTGAAACTTTAACTGCATGTCGCGATGAATGTTCCATTGCCACGGCTTGATTGATAAGTCTGACTGAAGTTATTAGAGGTCAAGTTTGCTGTGAACTCCACCCTTTGCAGGATGACTGCCACATGTATCATGCGTTCGTTTGAAGCGTTGCCATTGGTAATGCTTCATCGGAGGCATTGCAGGATGCGGTGCGGACAAAAAATAGTGCAGTAATGTCAAATGAAGTCGATGCAGCAAGTAGTAGCACAATCAGGGGATCGATAAAGTTCTGTTCTTTCTTTCTCTGTGTGATTATTCCAGACTTTTTTTCCACACCTCAGTCTAGGTGTCCATATTTTAGCTTCAAAATAATATTGTGTTTCCGGTTGTTTTTTTCTTGTGCAAATTTGAAATGCAAATCAAACAGAAGCACAGAAACCTGAATATTTTCCAGATGTTTGCATTAAGTTGAGTGAAAACTTGAGCTCGAGCACAGCTGGCGGACAAAACAAGCAGATCAGGGTCAGAGTTACATTATGTTCCCTTTCAGTCTGACACAAATGTGAGATCCCATCACTGTAAACATACTATCTCTGTCTGTCCGGGTCTGCTCTGGGTCCAGACGGAGGAGGCCTGTTGGGTGCCAGGAGGCCTCGTTTCCTAGAAGTCTGCAGTACTTAGTGTCTGCAGAGGGAAGAGACTGTCAACAAGACATGACTGAGCCATGCAGAGCCTTACATGGCCTGACTCAGGCTCCCACATGGGGGTCACTGAGGGGGTCCCCATCCTGTACGCATCTCAGATATACAGACAACTGAGTCATGTGCAAAAATGGAAAAAATACCAGTGTCCTTTTTAATTAAAAACAGAGTATCTATCAATTTTGCCCACGTTCTTCCAGAGTAGAGCGCACCTTCCACTTGAGCGCTATTGTTGTCGAAAAGGAAATTTAGACTGTCAAGAGACCAGACACTGTAACTCCTGGTGTGCCGGGGCAAGTTTGAAGTCATAGTCATATAGGCAGTGCACGATTTTAGCCCCAGTTTTGAGGGTTTTTTCATCAGGTGAGACACATTGCGAGCCGAACCGAGTGGTTTACAGCTCCAGAACATCTTTAAACATTTTTGAAACAAAGATGGCCAAGCCCGTTAGTCATAGCAAAAATCTTGTTGGAACGTCTGTTACACAAGCAAGCTCAGCAAATACTAGCACATGTGTAAAATTTCCAAATATTCCAAATATTTTAGAGATGACGATTTAGATTTTAGACCCATCAAACCCAAACCTCCAGACATGTAAAGCTGGAGCCACTTCAGTTCCCACCAAGCTGCCCCTGAATGCTGCCCTAGTCCACGTCTGACCTGTAAGCAGGAGGTGAGTTTAGGACTTTCCCACTGGCACGCGTTTGACTCATTTATCCAGAGGAAAGTTCACCAAAGAGGAGTGTTCTTTCATTGGAACACACTGCCCTACATTCACACAGTACAACTATAAATAAACATGTCTACCGGTCATTCAGATGATTACGTCTGCAGCTGCTGTGAATTCTTCCTGTTGCAGGCAAATTTTTTTGAAGATCACTGACATTCTTTATCTTTTGAAGCGTATATGAGAAAATAAAGCAACTATGTATATTTGGTGCACCTGCAACCTCGATGCTCATTCAAGCTGCGTTTACATGCACAGCATTGGACTCAGACAATTTGTAAAATATATTCATTTAAACGCATGCAATAGTCTAAGCTAAGACATTTATCAGGCTAAGCTTGGTCCGCCTACATGAGGAGGAGGAGGTCCAGGTTGATACTAGCCGGACTGTTCGGGCTCTAAATGAAGACAAGTGATGAGTTTTTCCAAATTGCAGCATTATTCATTAACAATGTACGGTATAAACAATAATAGGTGTCATTGTGTGGGTTCCATAGGTAGTGTAAGACTGTAATATAATAATGTGATGCCGTAATATAACTTTAACTGGTTACTGAGGTAGCTAGGAAGCGTAGCAGCTTAACTCATTGGACTTGACTGAAGACATCACAGCTTTAGAGAAAGGAGGAAACCTTCCTCATGAGGAAGATCACACAAGAAATGAATACAATGAAATACTTAGTTGAACATCGATGCGGAGATACATGCTGAGGGACTCATATTAATAAACGCAAAAAAAATGAGAAGTAAACCTGCAAAAATAGCCAGACTGAACAATATGGGGGGGAGGAGACACATGTCCACATTTAAAATTGTTCTCGTGCGAGATGACTGTAACTACATCATCAAATGAAATCAAGGCATTAAGATGTGTCTGTAAATACTTCTTAATGCTAAAATAACCACATAATGCTACCAACAAGGATTAATGTTCAACTCAGGGCTTGGTTCCATTATTTTTCTGAGATCAGTTCAGGGAGCTCTGTAAGATATAAAGACGTCTCATCATTTCACTGATACATGATTGTTTGCAGAGGACAGGACAAATGTTGAGTACAATCTTAAATGTTGCAAGCATGCGATGTGTGCTGAAAACTTGAGTTAGAATGGTACGTTCCACGAACATTACGACCTATCTTACATGATGACGGATATCCGTGAGGTCACATGGTGTGGTGAGGTTGATTTGATGGAGTTGCTCCTTTAATCACAGTTTCTTGTTCAGGCTATCCACTCCATCGTTTGAAACAGCTGTAACATCGTGCACGTAAGAAACTAATGTTAGTGCTTACATGACATATCGTACAAACCCAACCCACGGGGATTCTAAGCAAGTATTACTCACATTAGAAAACTGGGAAATTTGTTGATAAGGGACTGAAGAATAGAGTTCATTAAGATATGAATTAATATGAATTTTATCCAACGTCCATTCATCTGACAGAGCAGATCGAGAAGAAAAAGTGATCAGAGTCATTTCCAGCTCGGACTCATTGTGCTGAACACTTTGGGCTTCCCCTTCGTCCATTCGTCTCCAGGTCGACCTCCTTTGTCTCTTTGTC
Organism: Brotula barbata; assembly: GCA_900303265.1. Taxonomy (NCBI): domain Eukaryota; kingdom Metazoa; phylum Chordata; class Actinopteri; order Ophidiiformes; family Ophidiidae; genus Brotula; species Brotula barbata. The sequence continues at coordinate 14,615 of OMNV01012810.1, forward strand.
TGGATGATAAGAACGTGGGGGGGGGGGGTTAGTTCAGGACAGGAAGTGTCCACTGTTTCCAGTACAAAGATTATTGTCTCCACGGAGCTCTCACATCGCGTGGAACCGAACTGACAAAGGCAGAGCCAAGTGGCAACAATACGCCGGCTGACATGGAGAGGAGGAGAGAATGGAGTGAGAAGAGAGAATGGAGGCAGAGTCAAGGCCGCTCGGTGTCCGCATGTCCCTCCGAGTGCGTTCGGTTCTCACAGGGACAAAGACAGGAAGACATGAAGACCTGGGAGAGTTTTCTTTCCCACCCATAATCACCACACATCTGGGCGTTTGTCTCTTGTCTGTACAAACTCGAGGTGTGTGTGTCGCACCCTCAGAACAAGGGCAAAGTTACCTAACAGGTCAAGGTGAATGCTGGGAAAACGATGCACCGACGTATTTCCAGGCGACTATTTGTTGCAGCCTTAAGTGGTCTGCTTCCTTTACCACGGAAAGGCAAGCCCAGTTCAACGAAAGCGAGCTGAAACAAGTCCAAAACACGAGGGGCTCAACAGGACCACCGTGATGCAGCAACGCACTGATGTCATGTTTAAAAGTCCGGAGAATTTACCTCTGATATCGGCAGAAAATCTCCAAATACATAAATAAGAGCCAGCGTTCAATTCAGGACACATATAATCCAGCAAGGAATTCATACTTAAGATGAATTTCTTATTTCTTATTCTACAGATCAAAGAGCTGATAGTGTACTGCTTAATACTGTATTGATTAATACTAATCCAAGTTGTTTTAATTTCATCACTGAAACAGAGAGAGAGCTCTGTCTGTTTATTCGAACCTTTCGCGCCGGAATGATTTCCCCTCTGACCTCAGAGACCAACTGTCGCCTTCTCTCTCTTTTTATCTTGCAGCAGAGAACAGGAAGCTGCCAGCAGCCAAAACATTGAGTTCTGGGTGTCACGACGTCTCCCAACAGGAGGAGGATGAGGAGGAATTCCACTCTGCCGTGATGGATGAGCATTGGATAAACAGTGACAAGACGCTCAAGAAACGCTGAGTCGGCGTGCTCCACCGCACAAGAGTAAAATGGAACAGTCAGTGATAACAGCATGAAAATATGCACGATGGACTCTGTGGAGAGCACAGAAGAGACGAAACATTCGGTTTAGGACATGAAAGCTGCATGATGGACTCCAGAAGTGTTTGGCTTTGAATTGAGTACCACGTCTAAACGTCTTCTTCAACTCCAGGAGGATAAACTCACTGGAAAAGAACAAGAAATAAAGATCTGGAACTACAATAACAATTAAAAAAACGAATAAAAAGTGCAAGGAGAGGCACAAAGTCAAAGGAATGAAAGAAGCCTCGGTTGAACAATAAATATGCAAATATTACAAAATGAAAGTGCACTTTTACAGCAAATGTCTTTAAAAAGTGATTTTATTGAACATAAGCAATGAGATTGCATGATTAAAAGATTTATTTCTATTTCGTAAAACATAGATAGTGATGTGCATTGCTCCGCGAACACCTCCAAACTCTTTTTTTGTGTCTCCACAATCTGTCCAGACACATGGATCCAGACTAATTAATGAAAAACACATGATTGGTCCCTAATGGCGCGTCCTAAACTCTGCCCCACCCCCCATCCACTCAGTGTCTGCTGGGCCGCGGGGTGCAGCTGCTGTCTGCGGGAAGCTTGGACACAGATGGAAACTTGCTCAGCATCGCAGGAAAAACTCATTCTACTCACACGGAAACAGTGAATTTTATCACTGCAGAGATAAAAATAGAACACGTCACGATGTACAAGTCTGACTCATTATTTCTGTGAATTGCCTCTTAAAAAAAAAAAAAAAAAGCGTTTGTGGTGGTTTTATGGAAGACAATCAATGCCAGCTTTGTGCAGAATCAATAATATTTCAAAGGACTCACTCCAGACTAAAACATCCTGAATAAGGATTCTTCTTTTCACTATGATCTCATTTATGTCTGGTATTTTGATGGGCGGTTCTGGTCAGATGGTTGTGTTAATCCTTCTGTTACATCTGTAGATTTGGCTTTTTTTGTGTGTGTAGAGGCTCCAAATCGCAAGTGATTGGTCCAGGTGTCCATGAGAAGGTTCTAAATCTCAGTGAGAAGGTTCTAGATCTCATTAAGAAGGTGCTAGATCTCAGTGAGAGGGACTTGGGTCTCATTTAGAGGGTTTGGGATCTTCTTATGAGGTTTGTCTGAGTAAGTGACATGGTTTTAGGTGTCACTAGGGTCTTTTAAGTCTCCTTGAAAGAGTTTTAGATCTGGGTGAAAAGGTCTTAATTCTCATCTAGATGATTCTATGTCTCATTGAGCAATTCTGGAACTGGGTGATTTTTTTTTTCCTAAAATATTTTGTTTGGAAAGTTTGGTACCACAATCTCAGTTTTCACTCCAAAAATCCATCAGATTTCTTCACATTCTCTCTTTTGCAATCACCAAATGTTCCGCCTCGGGCAAATCTGGAGATGTCCAGTGATATGGACAGGTCTTTTTTTTTGTCGTTTGGTTTTCCATCCATCTGTTCATCAATTATCTATACAGCTTATCCATGTCAAGGTCAGGGTGGGGCTGGAACCCTATAGCAGCTGTCAGTGGTTGAAAGGCTGGGTGCACCCTGGACAGGTTCCCAGTCTGTCTCAGGGTTGACACACGGAGACAGACAACTCAATCACACTCCCATTCACACCTATGGGAAATTAAGATTCTCCAATTCACCTTAGCTCAGAAAATCAGAGTAACTGGTGGAAACAACACGCAGACAAAGGGAGAACAAGCAACCTCAAAACAGAAAAAAAGGCCCTGGTCAGCCCAGGACTCGAACCCACATCCTTGTTGCCATGACATTTTAATCTGTCCTGCAAAGATGAGAATGAAATATGTGCATAAAAACAACCATCCATCCATTTGAAAGTTATTATTGAAATTCTGTTGATCTACGAGTCAACAACACCCACACTTACTGTAAATAATGAATAGTTTTCTAATTACTTGGGGGGGAAAGTATGAACTCTGGCAGCCTTCTAGAATATTGCTGAATCATGACTCTCTCTTTATCACACAGATTCGATGTCAGCTGATTTCCCATAAGAACATGACCAGCCTGCTTTACTGCCTCCCACTTTGCAGCACGTTGCATCAGTGCAGGAATGCTTAACAACACCCCAACCCCCCTCCCCTCCCTTTCTTGGTATTTCCAACCGTTAAAGGAAACACTCTCCCTCTCTTTTTCCCGCCTGGCTCTCTCTCTCTCTCTTTCGCTCTCTCCCTCTCTGTTGTTTCTGCATTTCTTTGGCATGGAAACAGACTCCAAGATCAAATCAGGGGGTCTGGTGCCGTTTGGTGTCCACGCCGCCCTCCATCACTGTGTTGCTTCCTGCCCTGCGACGCTGTTCTGCACACTCACACACACACACATAAACACTCTGGATCTTAACGCGGAATTTGCTCTCTGCATTTAACCTTTCTAACTACTAGCAGTGTGCAGCTACAGTTGCAGCTCCTGCAGACCAACTCCTCGGTCAACGGCAGTAACGGGAGTAATTCATCCAAGACACATGTTTTTGCGGGTGGGGGAAACTTGAGCGCCAGGAGCAATCCCATGCAGACACGAGGATGCAAACTCCCCACGGGGAAATAACAGGAGGTTATTAAAGCGTGCTGCCATGCAAATGCTGATCCGTGCCAAAAAATTTGCATTTGAGTCGTAGATCTCCTTGGGAACGATCTGTGTCTTGGTACATTGCGACCTTAAGATACATTTTAAGCTACAGGCAACTTCAAATTTAGCCCTTTGGACATTGCAACATTCATGCTGACATATAGAGTTCAGTGCGGCCATGTTTGTCCTTATCCATGTTCTCTGTCGAAGCATGCATGTCCACGGCCAAGGACAGGCACATTTGCGTTAAGTTACATCACCATCAGGGAACTGAGCGACCACGCCTGCGGGGGTTTTACAGTAACTGGGTTTCTGCCTTAACCTGGATTTGTGTTTACACGACTTGAGAGTGCACAGCGGTGCTACAAGCAGATCAATGTCTTTTATTGCAATATACAGCATAGAAAAGCTTATCAGCGGTGAAAATAAAATGAGAACACGTGGGTGTGAGTTGGCTTCAACTGAGTTATATGATGTTTTCCCTGAAATGGAATGTTCTGCAGCGAGTTCCTCGGAATCGTTCGTTTCATTCCAGACATTCCTGAAGAGTTTCACCTCATGTTTCACTTCCTTTTATTCTCCCAACCCCCAGTTAATTGTCTATCCTTCCAGTAAAGCGCGGTCCAAAGGACACAGTGTCACTCCTCTGAGGACAAACACACACAGACATGCTCTTCTTGGAAGTCAGCAGAGATCCGACATCCGCGCGGACTGCCTTATTTGGCAGCTCGGTGATCAACACTTTGTACCTGAGAAAATGAAAGTATAATCGGGGAAACCAAGAGAGGTGACACATTAAAGGTGTGCCAGGAAACGAGCCAAGTTTCAGATCTGCCCCTGAGAGAAATAAAACATAATGTAAACAGCTACAGTTGGCAAAGGACGACAATGTCACTTCCATCAGCTGTCAATGTGTAAATACTCACTGAGAATGGAGGAATTATGCACAACTGTTACTTAACTCCCGAGGTTTTGATGCAACCGTATACCTGTGTCGTGCAGCGCAGGTATCTCAGAAACACACATTATACATTTTTGGTGGTGTGGTGTTTATTGGCAGTTGAAACATCAGCTTGTGTTGCCGGCCCGGTTGGCTACCTTATTTCTATTGTTCACAGTGTGCAGTGCTTGCCGAGTGTTGCTCTCCGGAAAGCTGCAATTGCGCAATCCGTTGGAATGTATGGGTTTCGTGGTGCAGCGGTTTTTCTCTGTTTTCTTTGTAAAAGCTTCTTAAGACATGACCTGCTGGGAACTTAGTCCGATTCAGTGTTAAACTTAGTTTTCCTGGTAGTGTGAATTGTATCCAACTTAACTCTGAATGCGAATCCTTTACAATATTAAAAAGTTTAGATGCGTTTTACTCTATGATTTGTTCCTCTGGAAGATTTTATCCAAAATGATTGACCAATGTTTACACATAAGCTCCCAGAAATAAGTTCAGTAGGAAATAACGCGACCGACTGTCGCTGCTGCCACAAGGAAACACAATACGTATGATCCAGTGTGTGTGTGTATGTGCGTATCCATGTGCAAGTTTCATTGGCGGGATAACATCGGCGGCGACGCGTCTCCCATGGCAACAGAGTTGTTGTTTGGGAATCCCCTTTCTGTTGCTGCTTGATCTAGGTCGGAGAAAACGGAGAGGGAAAGGGGAGACCCTGTTAGTAAAATAATAAACCTTCCCGAAGCTCTGGGGGGGCTTGACTGTAAACCAATCATCAAAAAAACTTTCAAACGGCGTCTGGAGCAGTGCTGAGTCATGAGAGCTACTGCTGCTTTTACACACTCACAAACACATATGTTGCCATGTCACCATGTCAACAAACACGCTGAGCTGTGTCTAATGAGTCTGAGCTGTTTTTGTTCTGAAAATGAATTAATTATTCATAACAAGCTCCCGAGACCTCCATGTATAAACTCAGTATCATCCCCACGCGATAATAGACTCCTTCCAAGATAACTGGTCTTGATTTGTTGTTAATGATTTTCAGCTCCAGCTGTAGAGTGACAGCTTGAATGTTGGACATAGTAATGTTCCAAACATCTCTCATGAGAACAGATGGAGAGAAATCAGACAACTGACAGCTGATGCATGTTACGTTTCTGATTCTTGACCTATTTCTGTCTGAATAAAATGGAGAGAATTGTGAAAACCATCCTAACATCCCAAACATACAATGTGTGCCAAAATCAATCACGCTGTCCTTCACATTTGAACAATTTATACCTTAATGCCTGTGTAGTTGTGTAAAGTGCACGTAAACGTGGCCTCTACATTACGACACACTGCGCTTAAAATACATTTCAAGCAACCAATGACAAGATAAAAGTGATCCCCTCTGACCGTGCAATGTTCATGGTGACACAAAGAGCTCACTTTGGCTGTTTACCCTTAGCCATGTTTCTGCTGAGGATTTTAAGTGTGCATGTCCGTGGCTAAAGCGAGTTCCATCACCATGAATGAGGGTACTGACCAGCCACATGGTTACAAGGGGGTTTTACAGTAACTGGGTTTCTGCCTTAAGCGTGTAAACGTGGCCTATTCCCACGCTGTTTGAACTGAGGAAGCCTTTGTAGTGAATAGCAAAATGTCTTCGGCTACTATTTCTCGGCCCAGTAAATTGCAGGTCACTTGCTTTTTCGCTTCACCTCTCCTTATGAAATGTAACTGTCACAGCAAGGTGATTCCACTCACTGATATTCTGAAACAAATCTGCATGATAATGTTAGGATTCAACAGCGCATCACAGCGCATCAGTGCAACTTGACACAGACAGGTTTGACCACTCGGTGACCCCCCACTGCCGCTGCGCACCTTTGCATCAAGGACAAATGACAGCATTACAGATGCAAAGACCCAAGTGTTTCCAGATGTGATCTACAGGGTTAGTCTGAGCTCACACTGAAAGAACCCGAAAGGTCCAACAACCTCAGCTGATCTTGACTGGAGGATATATACACATACAGTTTATACAGTACTGTGCAAAAGTCTCAGGCCACAAACTATAGATTTGTTGTTTTAGCGATGCTATCTATCTCTTTATTAGAATGCAACCAGAAAATACAGGAAATGTCTCTGAAGTATTAAAAATCAGAAAAGAACAGCTTCTAAAGTCTAAAGGGTCAAAAGTATTTAGTGTGACCTCCCTTTACACTTGATCAACAGCAGGAACCAGGCTCTCTTCAGCCTAAATGGAATGGAACCTTAATTACTGTCATTGCTTACATCTGTATTTGTCCTACTTTCATCACTGTTTACTGCCAGAATGACTGCTGGGAAAAAGAACACCAAACACCAGGTTTGATAAGGGGGGGGCAAGACTTTTTATATAAAGAGAGAGGGAGGGAGAGAGAGAAAGAGAGAGAGAGAGAGAGAAAGATGGCAAAGTTCTTACACTGTATATTATTTGCAACTCCCTGCCGCTAACCCCCACGATTGGCAAAGGCCATCTCTACAGTACATATATACTACATATATATACTATATATATATATATATACTGTATATATATATGTAGTATATATATACTGTTCAGTCAGCAAGAAAAAAACACCATGTAAAATCAGTCCTAAATTGAACAAAAAACATAAATAAGGATTACCGAAGATCATCACTTTTAACTGACAAAAAATATATCCCAAAAAACGTCCCTTTTTACTCTGCCTAAC
>OMNV01012811.1:0-45252 GCA_900303265.1 Brotula barbata
GATGTTGACAGCCATGATTTTAGGTCTTCCATTCCACTGAACAGTGACTGCAAAGTATCCAAAATGTAAATTAAGGTCATCAAAGGTTGGTTTTGCCATCACTTCATGATAATTTTGCATGACTTTTATGGTTGGCATCTCCGTGGTGAATATTCTAAGTTTCATGTTTTTCCACCATTTCCTCATGTCCTTTTAAGCTGTTTGCATAAGACTTATTTCCATTACATTTCATTGTTAATAATTAAAAAAAATTTCACTTCCTCCTTTCTTTGGCCAATGTTTAGTTTATATAAATATGAACAACATCTGAGATGTTTTAGGATAATGAAGGCAAATTCTACAAATACACAGCACTTACCCGCATCATGATCGAAGTGGGACTGGAGCCTGCATGTCTTTGGAGGTGGGAGAAAACTGGAGTACCAGTCAGCCCAAGACTCAAACCCACAACCCTCTTACTGTGAGCTACTTCCGCTGTGCACTGATCCACCATAAACATGCTACCATGACTGAGTGGAGGATACTGTAGCTAACTATTTGACAACAGAATTTTCACACATTAAAAAGCAAATGACTAAATATACAGGATAGCTTTTAAAGTAATTCTATCACATGATCATGACCAAGGTCAGAAAAGTGCATGGTTCACCTGTGAAGAGTTGACAGAAGAAGGCACACCTGAACCAACGAAAATCACCACGGTGACAAACTGTAAATATTAATGTTGCGCAATAAAACGCCTTAAGGTTTCATGAATAATGAATTTTCCCTCCGAGAACAAAAGACTACATGTTGGAGCAAGTTCACTGAGGGAAGAATTTTCACTAGAAGCTTATCAAATTATCCAATGAGTATCAGCTGAATACTTCTTGAGAACGCCAACAGAAAATTTGTTGGACAACATTGCAAACCTGTTTAAACAGGCTGCAGTCTCAAGTTTAGACAGTTTATCTATTTAGACCATTACCTAAACTACCACCATGACAACAGTGTAAGTAATGTTCAGTGAATTCAAACGATTTGGTCAGACTGAATTTAAAAGGATACTCCTCCACGCTGCGGATGTTGACAGCCATGATTTTAGGTCTTCCATTCCACTGAACAGTGACTGCAAAGTATCCAAAATGTAAATTAAGGTCATCAAGGGTTGGTTTTGCCATCACTTCATGATAATTTTGCATGACTTTTATGGTTGGCATCTCCGTGGTGAATATTCTAAGTTTTATGTTTTTCCACCATTTCCTCATGTCCTTTTAAGCTGTTTGCATAAGACTTATTTCCATTACATTTCATTGTTAATAATTAAAAAATTGTTTCACTTCCTCCTTTCCTTTGATCATGACCAAGGTCAGAAAAGTGCATGGTTCACCTGTGAAGAGTTGACAGAAGAAGGCACACCTGAACCAACGAAAATCACCACGGTGACAAATAAAATGCACAATTTAATAACACCCTGTAGTGGTGAGACAGCTTCTCATAAAAAGATAACCAAATGGCCTACTTTTTATGCCAGATACAAAAAAAAGTTCTCTTCTTTTTCTTCTACATTTTAGTATAGAAGGCAAACAGTGGACCATGTAAATTTAATTGGCAGCTCAGGGTTTTTCAAATCCCATATAAACTCCTCTGTGGAAGATTACTTGAACATCATCTGTAGATTCTCACAAAATGTGAATGCTCATATTTTGGGATCTTAATCTCATTTATATTGGTCATGTATAAGGGATTGATCAAGTTGAAACTAAATCTAAAACTTTGCAACATACTGATCAGAATGTGTGTTTTAGATCTCAGATTTAGCTAAAACACAAGTCTTTCAACATGAGGAAAAAACTGACACAGAGGACTAAACAACATCACAGGGTCAAAAGGTGAAAATCTTAAAAAGTTCATTAATGTCATAAGGCAAACAATCAATCAATCATCCTCTGAAATATACAGATAGCAAAAGCCAATCTTTCAAAATAAACAGTTCAGACTTGCCCTGCAAAGATCGTTGGCAATGTTTGCTATAGCAACACAACAGTAAGTGGATATCTCAAGATTGGATATTAGTTTGATTGAACCATGGGGCCATCAATGACCTGAACACTGAGCAGAATTTAGGAATGGCCTCAGTGGGATGGAATTTAATCCTACGTTTGTATTTTTTGGAGCAATTTCATCATGGGGAGATCTACAACTTTTGTTTTGTTGGGGCCCACTTTTCCGCATTGTACATCTTTCAATAATCTTCGAAAAGTTTCATGGAAGTGGTTGCTGTCTGTTTTTCCTCACGTGTGGTATGGTCAAAATTTATCTTTAAGGACATGTGGAGTGTTGGCTGAAATTATATTGTTATCTGAAGACTATGCTGCTGTGAGGATGAGAAATTATTGTACTCAATACTTCAGTAATATATTCAAGTATAATCCTCTATATCAGTAGCTAAAAGACTTTTCCTCAAGTATGTTTTCTGATGGCTGTTACCTGTCAGGTTTTCCTATATTTCCTATATTATATTTTAGTCATTATGATCTTTTTAACTCTGTTTAAGTTGACTTGTGCTGCCCTGAAAACACTATGTGCCATGCCAGTATTACAACTTATACATCCTAGCAGAATGTATAACATCTAACAAAATTAATGATACGTTAAATTTGTTATCTCGCCACAATTATTTTAAGTTTACTTGTTAATACAAGAAATTGACATTTCATTCACACTGACATTTACAGCGCCTGCAATGCTTTAAGGAGCAAAAAATCTGATTCACTTCTGTACTGCCTTGCTGCAGCACTAGTGTGCACAATGAGTGGGGGGCCTATTGCTGGTGAACTCTTAAAAACTAAAATTTCCTTTCTGACAAACATGTGAGGAACATGGAGAGATATTCCAGACTTACTGCTCCCTTGTCGGATGCAGCAGCTGCATAGCCAGGTGTGGTCACTCCCTCCATCTTCAGCTACCATCTTAATGAAGACAAGGGTGGCCTTGATAACGGTCTCCTGATATTTCAGCAACACAAACTAATCCTTGAGAGAGCAGAGAATTATAGAACAGATTCTAAAAAAAAAAAAAAAATCTTTTTGTTTTGGTAGAAAGGCAAAGATGTGTAACAAATGTGACAGACACTACTACATGATTTATTAACGCTCTAACTGAAATTGTTCCTTGTAGCATCTCTTACCTGTCTCTTACCTCTGTATTCCTTTGATAATAAAAAAAACAATGAACAATTCATTTTATTAAGAGTCTTCTGTTCCTTTCAGAGAACACGGACACATCTTTGCCATTATGGAATATCGCAGCGATGCTGTTATGAAGACATATTTCCGGTCATTCCAGGCTGGCTTGATACTGAAATGGCTTTGTCAAGTTATCACTTCAGAATCTTCAATTTAAGGTTTCACACATGATTTGCTTCATTACTGTAACTTGGACCTTAGAATGGTTGGTTTTATTAATATTTTAATTGAAAAAGGTGGACTGAACTTGCTGCAAACAATAACACATAAACAATAACACATAAACAAAGGAAATTTAAATATGAATTGATTTAAAAATAAAACCACACAAACCACTGTGGATATTTTTACATTTTTTTTAAGTTTTCCACAGAAACATTTCATGATATAGTTCTCTATTGAGACAATCATTGGAGACATATACAGAACATGGCAGCTGGTCCACAAATGATCCATTTTTGTGTCAAGACATTTAAGAATAAAACATGAGTCCAGTGTTTGGGTCAGATCTGAGGGGAAGGAACAGTTAGGAGTCCAGTGGGCTTCAGTTTGTTGATCCCTCCATCTAGGATACAAACTCGTGGGAAGTTCACCTTGACCAACTGGACTGCAAACTGGGAAGCAATGAGGAATAAAGGAATGCCTTTTTAGTAATGACTTTACTTTTTGGGAACATAAATATAATAATTTCTAAAATATTACACGTTGTGCTTTGAATTTCTAACTTCCCTCATTGTCGTTGAAATAACTGCTTTACGTACATACATACAGTGAAAATATGTAATCTTATGGATCGCGTCATAGATAAGGAGATAAACACATTCAATTTGATTGCTTAATTGAGCGAAAAATCACCAGAATCAGATTTTTAAGACGTGGGACCTAGTCTGAGGGTGTGTGTGCAGTAGCACGTAGTAGATTTACTGGTGTGATTGTGACAGCTGCACCCAATGTGTCAGTCAGCGTGTCTGTCTATCTTACGTTGCTGTGAGGTAGAGGCCTGACATGCGGAGAGACACAGACAGAACAGACACACACGCACATATATACACACATACACAGAGGAGGAGAAAATCTTGAGCGAAAGCTCTTGTCGTGTGGCCTTTATATTTATGATTAGCACCATGATCATTTAAGTTGTAGTAATGGTTATATCTGTCAGTGTGGTTAATGAAGTCTGTCGTGTCCGCAGCCCTTTGTGTGTGTGTTCCCGCAGCTACAGTCAGCAACACATCACATAAGATTACTGTGGTAAAACATGAATAAATTTACATAAGTGAGTTATTCATTTTCACCCTGGCAAATTAATCCCCTATTGTTTTATCATGCTTATTAATTTTCAAAGGCTCCCTGGGCGAAAATGCAAGTCACTACAATTAAGTCAAAATGCTTATTTCTTTTTTTTTAAGACATGAAGGAGGATCTTTTCTAAATTGTGATGTTACCTGAGGCAATATCTCTGCTTATACTTCAGCTTGGCTAGTTTTATTTTAAGCACGTATGGGGTACTTATCATCATTAATTTAATTATCGTGTGTGTTTTGATGCGTTCACGCAGACAAAATTGTTGTTCTGCAATGATTCACATACAGATAATGTTTCCTTTGTGGTCACTGCAGCACTGTCTCATCAAGCTGTCAGGGATACAGAACAAATATTTGCTATAAAAGAGTGGAGACTCACCGGGATGTCATTATACATCAAACAAAAAAAAACCCCATAATGTTGCCTTTTCTTGCAGGTAAGCCTTTTTTAGACTCACAGCTAGACATATGGCTGCTTCTGACGTGCGTCCTCATGTTATACCAAACTAATCGGGCTTCTGGAACAACAAACAAATGGACATTCAAGGACACGGAATTCAAGGAATTGATGGACTGCTACTTTAACAGCAGGCCCGAAGATAGGAGCTACATGAACCCGTGTGTGGGAACTATGGATGAGCACAAGGCCAGCATCCAGACTGATCCAGAAGCACCTGGCAGCACAATGCTTAAACAACAATAGCAGGAAGGTACTGTCACAACTGGAGATTGAGAGGCTCTAACCTAATGGCCATGAGAATCAGGACATGGAAGGGGAGGAGCCGCGTCTGATGCCAAAAAAGGCTGCCAAACCAATGGCCATAACCCTACCGACCATGACAGCCAGATTTTCTGAGCTGAAGAAGAGAATTATGGCCAGACTTTATATAGTCAACACTCACATCTTACCGACAGCGTTCCATCAGAACAGAAGCTTGCAGATGTGAATACAGCGCCTGCTCATTAGCACCATCACAGCCACCAACAAGCTCGTATATGCCACTGCAACAGTAATTTTGAAGATGCTTAGGTGTAGGACTATGCGCACAAGCTGCAAAGAGTACCCTCCATGGGGTAGCAGGTTGGAGGCCAAGATGAGAGAGATGTTAGGTGTGGTCAGTAACTATAACAGACAGATCCTGTCTGAAGAAGGACAGGAACATGTCCTGGAGACTGAAAAAAGTGATTTATTTGAATGTGTTTATTCCCCATAATGGGCGCCCTGTTGTCCTACCAAACTCTGGATGCAACACTGTGTGCCTTTTAGACAGAGACTGCAAAGAAATAACACCATCGTACTCACCAAAATCGTGGCATAAAATGTACATCAAATATTATAATTTCTGCATGCCACCCTGTGTGTGCTGACAAATTCTCACCATAGCAGCACTCTTCATGGCATGGCCAATGACCACGATGACACGTCCTCTGAAGGTCTGGAGGACTCCTGTTGTAGGACACTGCAAGAGCTCTCCATCCGGGCCAAATACTGTGCTGAAGGGAATGTTGATGCTGCCGGAAATGTGACCTCTACTGAAGCTGGACACGGTGCAGTCAAGGAACGCAGCATTAAACAGTGCACAGCAAAAACAGATTAACTTTTTTTGAAAGGATGTGAATTGCTTCCAGTCATATTAATATGATAAATGTCTCAATTTAAGGAGTGAATTAAAACTATACACAGTGCTTTGACACCTTAACCAAACCTGAATGAGGATTAATCAAAGATGACATGCTTAAAAAAAGCTGTAACGTATGACTCATGTCCACACTGACATGTTATTATTACATTTTCTGTAAAGATTAATGGTAAATTGTCTGGGACAAAGACCACAGGAGGAGGTGAAGTTCCACTGCAAAGTGATTCATGTGCAGTGATTTGACTGTCACCTAAACAGTAATAGCTATGAATGGCATGGATTAAATGGACAAGGCTAGTTACTCTACTTGTAAGATATAAGGAAAACAGAAACGAACACGGACAACAAGACACAAGAACATTTAAACACATCACACAGTGCATTGTGTAATCCAATAACTGTCACACCCCAACGTGTTTAATGAGTGGAATAACAAGAAGCACAGGCTAGTTGTTTTGTAAAGCTGTAGTAGAGAATATCCTCCAGGTACCTAGACTTCGAACCTGTCCTAATTTAAACCTCAGTGATCTGCACTTAATCCACTTTTTGTGACCAACAACAGCGCTGTGCCTCAGATCTCAATAAAGTTGGACAAAGGTTGCCCAATCCTGTGAAAGCTGGTAAAGTCCATTACTGACCACGTGAGTTACCCCGAGGAACTTCTGCCGTTCAAGAATGAAGGAATTTGGCCATAGTAATTGCCATTCAAAAGACTCAGGCAAAGGTCATGTCAGAGAGGACTGTGGGTTTATAGAGACTGGACCACTTGGGACTGGACCCTCGCTGAACAGATAGTGGATTCAGTGCACCTGTGAGACTGGTCAGGAAGCCACAACCGAGCATATGAGCCTCTGGTTTACATGCAGATAATTGCCCGAATGAGTTCACAGTGGTTTTGCATGAGTTGTTATCTTCACTAGTTGCTGCAAATGTCCTTGTTTAGCCCCACGATAGAACCAACCATAAGAGCAACTCAAAAATCCCTATTAATTATTGCCACAAAAAGTCAGCATTGCTTAAAATAAAACATCTCTCTGGGTTCTCACGCTAACAGGAAAACTTAGAAAATAGTTGACCAATTTTCTAGTTATAGAAAACACGTGGAAAATAAGAGAAAAACTACAATGTCCTGGAAATGTTCTTCTATTTTCCTTTAGCTTAGAATGAACAACAAGGCGATCAATTGGAGCTGCCGGAGACGAATATGTCCCACCTGCACTGCTCTAAAACACGCAAACACGAAATAGATGATTTCATAGCTAAGTTATAGCCATAGACGGCAGGTCTTTCGAATCGGGCTTCCACAGAGTTTATAGCACGTTCCCTCTCTGTCATACCTGCTAGATCATCACTGGAAAAGTCCTGAAAAATGATCTCTAGAAAAGGGGGGGAAGGCTGATTTGTCTCATTGATATTGTGTAGGCAGAAACTGTTTACTAAAAATACAAAATAAATACTTGGCGTTGTACAATAAAATGCGTTAAAGTTTCATAAATAGTGAACTTTCCCTCCGAGGAGAAAAGACTGCTTGTTAGAGGAAGTTCACTGAGGGAAGAATTTTCACTGGAACCTTATGAAATTATCTGTTGAGTATCAGCTGAACACTTCCTTGAGAACACCACCATAAACTGTTTAACTGTTTAACTGTTTAAGACAGTTTGGTTATTTAGACCATTACCTAAACTACCACCACGACAACAGTTTAAGTAATATTAAGAGAATTCAAATGATTTGGTCTGACTGAATTTAAAAGGATACTCCTCCACGCTGCGGATGTCGACAGCCATGATTTTAGGCCTGCTTGATCTGGTCCTTTTGGTGGGGCCGGCCGATGACAGCTCGCACAGGTCAATTAAGTCCTCAGCAGAGATTCTCGGGGATACTTCAGCTTTCAGGTCACTTAATGCCAGAGGCTCTCGAGACTGCAGCGAGAAAGAAAAGTCATAGATCAGAATGAAGTATTGCATCATCATAAGATCATTTGTAAAATGGACTTCAAATAAGTAGTATTGGCCGTGCATGTGTGTGTGTTTATCCTATTGCTGTAAACAAGGTTATAAGAGATTTTAATGATGAGAGATTGATTGCGTCATCTCATTTGGCAAGTCAAAATCTAACCCTAACCCTAACCCTTGCCAAAAGCTGTTAGTCCTGTTCAGTCTCAAATTTATTTTTTTTACAGATTACAATTAGAAGCCTATTGTTGGATTTAATAGTCAGGTCGGGTTCGTACTGGATAAAAGTTGAGCAACATAACCGAGCCTCAACATACAAGTCAGATCACTTTTGTTGGCAAGCCATTGAAAAACAGCCAAAACAAGAGTATTTTGTTGCGCCATATCAGAAGGAAATAACCATTTTCTTGGAAACCAAGAAGTACTAGTATTTCAGAACCACAATGTAGTGAACACCATTACAAAGGTGCATTAGCAGAAAAACAAAGCGCATCTATAACAACTAGCATGACTGAATTGAACCCAATCTTTGTCCTGCATTTGCCAGCGTTCATTGAAGTGCACAGCCAGGGGCATCGCTGCTGGGCATTCAACTGATATCTCTGCAATTGTCTTACCTCTGTGAAACTTATAAACCCCAAAATATTTTTAGAATAAAATGTGGGTAAAGTATCTAAAAATTGCAAATTTGTTTGTAACACTTCAGTATATTTGATTCTCTCCCCTTGCCCCTATCATTCATTCACCCATCATTGCTTGTTGGATTCCGTATACTTCAAACCAACGTGCCTGATCGCATACAAGGTACTGTGCTATACATTTCTGTATCAATTCAAATATTAATGGAATCAAAGTATTAAGTCATCTTGTGTCATACGGCTGGAGATGTCTGTCTCACAATTGACAGCTTGCTCAAAAACTAAAGCAAATAACTTCCCTGAAGACCCAGACACCTTCAATGAAAAGAATATGATTACTGTGCCAGACAATGGAAAATGTTCAGGTAAATGATGTCACTGATGGTGTAACAGCCCATGAACATATCTGCTCAGTAAAACCTGCCAGTGTGAATTAAGGTGACACAAAATAAGAATCTCAAAACCAACTTTCTTTGGCACATATAACTCTCGACATTTTAATTGTGCCATCGCAAAGAACAGGGTAGAGGCCTGCCTTCTGTTTTTTGGGCAACAGATCATACAACGTGACATGTTTGGCACTACAAGCATGGTGTTACAAACCTTTGGGCAACATTTTATTTGGACTGCTGAACAGGACAAACTGATCGCAAGTTCTGAGTACAAGAGCAAAATGACCACTTACACTTCGATGATCACAGATAAATGGTGAACTTGCCACCACTTTTGTAATCAACTTATTATTAAAAGCCTACAAAAGATTAGAAATTAAGTCAAACATGTTTAGGGACAAGAGAATACATTGGAATCTTGTCTAGTCATCTAAACGATCACAAAATATACTCAACAAACTGATGAACTAAACTGAAGCATGTTAGTCAGTCCACACCCAAAAAATCATTTACTGGAGCTCAACTAGAAAATATTTCAATTTGGCCTTTTAATCACATGACGTGGTAACAAAATGCCACGGACAAGCACTTGCTATATGACCCCTATTATCAAGGCACTTATAATCTTTTCTGCACGCTTTGGCAAAGCACGACTTATTAATATTTAGGTACTACTTGAGATTATTGAACATCTGTACAGAAGGTGCTGAGCTAAAGGTTGTGATTTCAATCAACACAATACTACACAATCAACATTAGCCGATTAATCTATTATTTCTATTATGGCAAACTACAAATAAGGTCTCGGAACAGTGGTTTGGTATTTTAATGTTACTTTGTCTGTGGTCAAACCTGGACCTCTCTAATAGGTCCCCATAATCTTTTTCATTTAGCTTTGTTCACCCATAGGAATAAGTCTCATAAACGTGTCTCATAGCCAGTTAAAGAACTAGGACAAAAAACCTGGTACATCTCCCTCCAAGCAACTCAGCAGCTGATGGAGAGGCTGGCTGGGAGCCATATCGGGGACACACAGACTGGAAAGAGCATTGTAGTTGTGGAGGTGTGTGGTTAAGCATTTTGTCAGAGTTAATTATTCAGAGGTGCCAGTTGGCTGGACAGCAGTGATAACCGCATCTAATTAGTAATCAAGCAGTCATCCATTTATGTTCTGTTGCAGGAAGCTGAAACTGATTCCCCTCAGAGGCACAGTCAGACAGGATGAGAGAGAAACTCAGAGAAACGGAGAGAACTGAAGTCAACAAGTACCCGTTAAGTTAATTAATAGCACCATTGCCCCTTCATGTTGCTTAAGTTTAAAGTGAAACAACACTGGACCTCTTACAGTAGTGCACAGTTGTTGAGCACAGCTTGGCTGTTCTTTTTGATGGAATGTTTGAGAACAACCCATTTTCGCTGTGAAAGACATTAGACTGGCCACAAGACCATCTCTCTCCCTCTCCGGAGTACAAATCATATCCGGCTAGACACACTGCACACCCATCATGTTAAAGTTACCAAGCCATGGCAGCTGCAATATTGATACATGTGTTGCCTGGCTAAAACTGGGCAAAAGGTCCAGGTGATCTGATTCAACAGAGATCTTTTTGTTAGTTTATACAGACGCAACAAACGGACTATGATGTTGACTGCCTGCAGTCCTGCAAAACTTTGAGGAGCTGATGCTGTGTTTTTACTTAGAAGCATTGAAAAGTTGTTCCAGTTATTGAGTTAAGAAAGCTCAAGTGTTGTTCCTGTATCACTTATGCAGCAGCACCGAGTAACAAGAAAATCTACTGTGCATCTGGGCCCTGTGAACTGTCTGGTTGTGTTCAACAAAATCTAGAAAGAGAGAAAGGAAACGCCTTCAATGCGGCACCTTGAAACCCATGATCTAAACCTATAGACCATAAAAATAAATGAAATATTGTTACTGAAAGACACACGATCACGCTAATAATAATTAATTAATTAATTAATTAATCTATCTATTACTACTATTACTACTTCTAATACTTGCATTATTCTGTAAGTTTAACACCATTGAATGATGTGTTAAAATAAATAAATACATTTTTTAAAATCCTTGAATCCAGTTAGAGAAGTCAGTGAGGGCTTAGAGAGACTCCAGGCAAACTGCTTGCCTGGAATCTTGCATGGCTAAGTCCTGCAGAGAGCCAGGATGTTGACGTCTTATTCTTATACACTGCCACTTGGGAGGCTTGCTGGAGGCATTCCTACTACTCTGTTTCTGCAGGCGTCAGAACCAGCACATTGAAGGTTAGAGAGACGGCACAATCACAACAGGTTGACCACGGAGGCCAGGTTGAATCCCAAACAGATACAGTCTCCTAGGCTACAAATTTTTGCTGTGCCACTTGATGAAAAATTGCTTTGTTTCTAATGGACAGATGCATAGGTATAAATAGCGACCGCTCCTACAATTACAGAGTTGAAATTGAAGCCAGTATGAAAGTACAAACATGTAATGTTTCTTACCAATTCACTCCAAATACATATTCACATAAATACAATATACTAAGAAAAGTAGACAATATGTAATGTGTTATTGGCTGGGGCTGGTGGAGTGCTGACTATCTTAAATGTCAGGACGAGCAGCATGCGCCCGCTTAAAATGGCTTAATGACGCTCGCATTTCACTGGCCAAACAGGGATATGGCTAAACTGGGGCTACTAGGTATAAATCCTGAATAATGTCTGTGTGTCTGTTTAGGTGCGTGTGCATCTCTCTCACAATAATGTGAAGAACAAAACTGTCTCGTCTGTATCGTTTCAAGTGTCTCTGCATTGCTGGATTGTAACCGTGCGATTTTCACGCATCAAACCGTGTGGCTAATACATTGCAGTGTTTTGCAGTGCTTTATACATAGCATGATATATGTAAATCACAGCTGAACCCTGCAAAATAGTCTGCCAAGCCTGCAGTCAGACTATGACAAGAATAGCATAATTGAGGCCATGATCTAAGAAAAATGCTGACAGTAAATATTCCGCAGATACACATGTATACACATCTCTATTTACAATTTCTATATTTCCTCTTACCAATTAATGAGGTTGTGCAGAGTGAAAAAGCAGCCAGATTTAGTTCTATTTTTGCTGATAAAAAAAAAGAATTGGAATCAAGCCATGCAGCTGCTTGAATATAATGCTGCTGTGTGGTGCATAAGCAGCAGGCTTTGCACTAAAGTTTGATAAACTGAAATTCCTGAAAACAAAATGATGAGATAATTTTCCTTATATTTATGTTCATTAATACTTGAATGGATTATAAAGTCACTTTTCCAAACATACAAGGGAGAAAGTAACAATTACACAATGCCTACGACCACATAATCAATACGACCAATACAATGCACCACCAAATTTAAACAGTAAAAAGTTTAACTTCTAGAATTTGAAGAATCATTTTAGGGAACTTGTTAATAGCAGCATATTACAAAGGTCTTGTAGGACTAAACTTCTAAACTTAATCCCTATCAAGGATACAGCTTAGACCCATACACAGTATGTGTGTTTGTTTAAGCTATGTCCTCATGACATTGTGGTAAGCTCAAACTATTCCTGAGAAGAGGAACTGCATGTTTTCTTCCATTCCCGCGCCCATGTGCAGCTGACTGGACAACAGCTGTCCGGTGAGATGGATGTGTGTTAATTTACTGCAAAGACTGACAATCTGCTGTTGGAGCCGTTTATAACAGGGGGATTGCATGTGTGGTTTAGGCAATAATGTAACACGAGTACAGTGTAAATGCATGAGCATGTGTGGTAGGCTTTTTTTTTTTTAAACACACATTTAAGCGTGAACATATTATCATTCTTTTTGCATTGTGATTTTGTGCTGAAGCAACTTACTAAAGAGAAAATACTAAAACTGCAGTCATTGAACATAAGGTGAGACTTGTGTTCATCACCCCAAAATAAGCATCAACTCTTATCTTCTTCTGGGACAGAAGGACCACTCGGAAATGTGGGAAACAGTCCTCAACAATTGGATCGAGAGCAGTGTGTTTTCTATGTGAAACATCTGGTGGTTAAGTGGATGAGCATTTCCAGACAAGTACATACATTTTCTGAAAATAAAATATAGGGTAATTAGAAAGTGCTTCAACGTGGTATAATGTCATCTGTGGAAGAGAATGTAAAACGTTCAACTCACCACTTAAAGAAATTCTTGGTGAATGAGGCTTTTTATTTTGATTGGTATGCTGTTAGAAACTATTTTTAATCTGATCTGCAATTCTTGTTATTATCATTAATGGAATACCATTCTCCATGTGAACGCGCTAAGCAACACAGGGTTTTGTATGACACCTGCTGTTATAATTCACACACCATCTTCTCTTCCTGCAGTATTTAAACTTTGATTAATTATTCTCACTAACATATTCTTCACCAAAAAAAACAAAACTCACCAATTCAGCCATCTGTAGACCCATTTGCTTGAACTGCCATCCTAGTTGATCAATATTCCCTAAACTATATACAATATCTACTTTCTGAGTTATATTCTCAGAAGTTGTGTGCATTTTAAATTACGTCTGTGACAGAAATCAAGTTGGTGCAGTATACAAAACGCTAAGCAGCTAATATCGCCAAATCCATTTCCTTAAAAGAATTTGAAAATGAACACAATAAACTGTAACATTATAATTGTACTGAAATGGCTAATGTCCTCATTTTACCAGTGTAAAATGTGTTTAATGTAATGTTTTATTACATGGGGCTCACAACAAAGCAAAATAAGAAAGTGCAAGCACAGAGATTTGCGCATGAACATTTCATGAATGAAGCTTATTGTCTTTCACAATCTGGTCACTGATGCTTAAAATGAAGAGTCATTGACGCAGGAAGAGTGGCAAGTGCAGGCAATAACCGATAAATTAAAATCTATTCATAACTGTGTAAAGCAAAATAAGGCAGCTGCAATCACTTTTTCGCAGCAATTAGTAGCTATTGTGTAGAAAGTACATACTAGGTGTACGTGTGCGTGGGTGTGTGTGCGTGCAAAACAAATACTCACCAGGTCTGTCTTTACCATGTCCTGATAGTCAGAGGAAAAGTATGTGGCTGTTTTCCCAAAGCCGTTATCCCCAGCAGCCTTTGGTGGCTGAGCGTGTTGTCGATAGGTGGCGCTCTTTGGAGCCCAGCAGAAGAGGCTGATGGATTCACGGACACACTTTTCAATGTCAATTTCTGGGTTACAAGATGGAGAAAAGGAAGGAAGGTCAGAAATGAGATCTTAATTATTAACTATATACTAGAAAGTTTATATCAGCATTACTCATTAGGCAGCTATAGCAACTGAATAAAGATAAAATGTATGGGAGCAGCTTATTATCCATTAGATGGCAGTATAAAGAACAGTAATATAACATGCAAGACGTGGTGTCATGAGTGGGCTTACATACTTCTACTACTACTACTCCATAACAACACAGTATGTAGTGCATATTGTGTATTCTACTATGTGAAGGCGATATTGGCTTTGTCCTATTTAGTGTTTTTTGTGAGGCATCCTCCACTTCTATCAAAATGGACGAGTGGATGACTCACACTCCCGTGTAAACATTGTCAAAAGACAACAAAAACCGACTACCAGGCATGCATCTAGATTGTTGCTCACTGAGTACAAGTTGTCTGAAAGTCAAAAAGCAGTGAAACAGAGTTCAGGTTTACCACTTGCAAGGTAAAATATATTTGTCGATTATATGAAATGAGTCCAGGTTTTGTAGAGAGTAAAAACGCATAAATACATACAAGGTCTGTGTGTTAAGTAGATGAGAAATAAAAAATAAGATAAATATTGTCACCACTTCATAACCATAAAACAATCAGAGTAATATTTATAATCTCTGTGGCTCTTTAGGCGGTCTTACTCATAAGTGGATCCTGCAGGTCCCACTGACCACTTAGTGAGTGCCGCTGGCTTATGTCCAATACTGACTGTATTACATATACTGAGACTGAACAAAAAAAGAATTAGGGCTAATGTTAGAAAAAAACTAAACTAAACAACTCAATCAATCAGTTCCTCCGCAGAATTTGGCACAAAGCAGGAAGAGTTTATGCAAATGCAGTGGGAGGTCTTAGCTGCCATGCAAGCCACTCAATCAGTTCTCGGCAATTACAGCAAGTTTACCTCCATATTTTACTGCTGTGAAAACCTCTTTGACCTTCTAGTGCCACTGATCGTTTGAATACTGCCTGGCCAGCTGCCCCTCTTCAGAGTTGTTATCCTAAAACAAGCTTTAAGTGCAATGTAAAACTTCTGTGTTTCCTTTCAGGACCCCAAATCATTCTCGTGGTTCTCACATTAAGAATGGAGAGGATTAGGGAAAGGGGACACACTGGATTAGCAAAGGATTTGGATAAATGAGGCATTCTTTCTTTCACACTTTTTTCTTTAACTTCTCTTTGTGTGGATTATAAATCTGGCTAATGAGCGCCCCTTGGCATGACCTACACCTGGCACTGACTCAAATGAAATTACACCAAAAACCTATCTTTTTCAGATCTGTCCCACAGTGGCGTCAGTGTGAGGGGATTGGCTGCTCTCATGGGCTGAGACCTCACAGACGTCTCAATTACAGGGTTTGTCCCAATGAAAAGCACACTGATGGCCTAAGATTCCTCTGTGAGAGGCTCACAGACACAGAAAGTTCAGGGCAACACATTCTCAATCCCTGGGGCATGAATGCCGCATGCAATCACTCCTCCGGCTAAAGGAGGCAGGAATGAGGGGGAGCAGATTGATAGCGGTCTTAACAAGCCCTGGGCTCCACTGGGCACTCCCAGGCAGCCAGTTCTGCTCAGAAAATATGTTTTGTTTAAGTTAGAGAGTAACATTTTGCTAATTATGTTTAGCTGTTGAATGTGGGCAGCAACTTGCAGGCACCGATTGGGGACTTGAGTGAAAAATAGTATTTTAACATCTACTGGGGGCTGAGTCACATGAATAACTTAACACAGAGGAGAGTATTTATAATCAAACAAAACTGTGAAATGTTGTGGGGTGCAGCACAATGGTACAGCCCTATTATTAAACTAATTGTTTTGTAATTACTGAAACAAAGGCAATTTACTGCAAATACAGGGGTTTGGTCATCCTTAAATACAGGTGACAATGTGACATGATAATGGCTTGACACGTGATGATTGATTAGCAGAACAAGTGGCAACATCATTCATAGAGGTTGACATTAATCCTGCCTTGATTATTCTGTCACTTAGCACTGCTCTCGTTTAAGTCATCATTCAGTGGTCGGGTCGATCTCGTCAGGATGCTACGGCCCTGACACTGATCCTCAGTTAATTGCTCAAATTTGTAGGAAATCATTGTTCTCCTTTTAAGGATCTCCAGATCAGACAGTAAAATACCTCAAATTTATAATAGAAAACTGACCTGCCAAGGGATGTTTATTTTTATTTTTTTCATATTTACCACATACACTATGTTACAATCATGTGCCTACAAAACCTTCACAGAATCTCTTCTCTTTCTGCTCATGTTCTCAACGTGCATCTGTGTGGAGAGTTGTTATGAGCATTTTAAGCAGCGCCCTGTTGTTTTTCTCAGAACTAAATGTCTCGGATTTCAGCTCTGTGCACATCACTTCTCTGCCCAGCTCTGCTCATTAAGACAGATGCTAATGTCCCATGAAGGCAAATGCTGCTGCATCATCAGTAAACACACCGTTTCTGTCAGCCAGAGTCTCACTAGCCCATTGTGAATCAATGATGTCTCCAAACAAGGAAACGCTATAGATTACCGTGAGCTACAAGAGTAAGCAAATAGGAATTCAAAATTAGATTAAATACAAACAAATGGCAGGCTGAGATGTATGTCTGGCTCCAAGGCAAAATGTTGCAGCACGGGTCTTATCTATTTAACATTTAATTGCACTGCAGCCAGTCAGTGATATAGAGTGTCACGTCATTCACAAAACATTATTGAAAATCATTTATTGTGTTTTACTCGGTTTCAATACATGAGAGAACGTGAATTACCGTTTTAACGGTTACACAAGCCATATAACGGATTCCTCCAATACTTTAAAGACATTTTCTCCACATTTTATGAATGTTTTTGCTTAGTCAATACTATAAAAGCATCCTAATTTGTGGTATTAATGGTATAACCAATGCCAACTTGGTTAAGTAAGCCTCTGCATACAAGACTCAAAATCCTCACACGTCATCAATGTAGTATCTTATATGTAAAACTGGCTGCAGAATTATGGAGAGAATTGCACTCTGAAACAAAGGACTAGACATTTTCCTCTCGTTCCCATGTTATCTTATTCTAGATAATTTCCTTGAATACGTTCTATCATGCTGCTGCTCATGCTGTTCACAATATCAAAATAATGTACATACCATAATTTATTCATACATGGAACAGTGCAGTAATAGAAGAGATTAACTCATTTTGTTTCAATCACTGAAAACTGGTTTTTGTAAAGTTAAGATATGATGCTGATATTGTGCCTGAAAGATTGTGGATATTGAATTAGATTTAATTATGAAAGTTATCAAACCAATGGAGAGGAGTAGCAGATTTCTACCTGATCTAACAGATGGTGCTGTCAAATGTGTCACCATCATATTATTATCATCCTTTCTTTATGGACAGAGAATCAGAAGTGTGAAAAATGTGCGTACATATATATTTCTATATTTCTACTTTTTTTTTTACTTCAGTTTTCATCCACATATTTTTCCTAATGGTTTAATCTCTTAAGAACTAACAGATTATTTGGATTATAAACCAGTTGCTTTTGATAGATACTTTGATGTGACACAATATTGCGTGTCGCTCTTTTGCAGCATCCAAGAAAAAGGGACTGTGAACTTTTTGTTATAATTCTGAAATTGTCACATAAAATTAAGATAAAGTTACTTTTTCACCAATTGTGGGTTTATATGTCCAGGATTATTAGCAGCAAATAACTAAATAAGCGTACTGATAAGTACTGTCTGGGCAACGGTTAGTTATGCATGATCAAATTGCTTCTGTCCCTCTCCCCCAAATCTGGACGTCTTCCTTTCCCCTTCATTGGAAGATTGACAACTACAGACTCCCCGGTGTTATGGGTAATAGGCTTGTCAATGAGAATTATTGTCACCATGCCCATTAAATGTCCAGAAGGAGAGCGAGACAGAGAACAGTGTGCCTGAATCATTTAAGAGCTTCTGTCCTCTTATGTTATCTTGACCATTAAATTTTGTTCCACCAGCTTCAAAAAGGCATAGAAAAAAAGTGAATTTTGCACAATGGTTAACCTGCTTCTACAAGCCCCTACATTAGTCTATTCTTCTATTGGCATGTACATTACAACTCACACACACATATTCACACACACACACACACAATCCTCTACTACATTTACTCACTTATATTTTCTGCCTTTACTGTAACATCTATATTGATATTATTGTTGCTGCTGCTGCCGTTGTTGTTATTGTTGGGTTTTTTTGCCATCACATTTATACAACCATATTATCATTTGTATTTCAAATTATAAAATGTAAATATTACATTTTAACCTTATTTAGGTGGGGTCTTCAACTGAACCAACTTGGTTTTCTGCCTCTGCTTGCACTGTTTATTATTTGTTTTTGTTTTTTAAATTGAGCAAATACAAAACAATTGCCATGATAGACTAGTAAATGATGGGCAACTACAGCAGCAGGTTTTATCGGTGCCCAAGAGCAATAGCTTAAACGAATGACTGGCTGGTAAACAAGAAATGTAAAAATGAGCTCCGCCCATCAGAAAAGTTGTGTATACATTTGCCAAATAAAATATTTTAAAACAATGTTCCTCTACAGTTCAAAAATATGCTCTTGATTTATGTTTCCATATATGCCATAACTAAAATAGATTAAAGACCTGGGCTGTTATTCTTATACATGCAGGAGTATGAGGTGTACGTAATGATTTTTATTTTATTTTTTTTTACTGCAAATGAGAGCCTTCCTGTAGTTACAAGCATACAGAGTGAGTTCTGAAACAAATGAATATGAGCCTCGGTTGTATGAGGAAATCAATTCTACACGCCTGACAGTGCAAAGGAGCAGGTGTGGGCAACAAATCACTAGATATCTACCACGCCTGTACAACTCCTCCCTGGGAGGGAGGGGGGTGGACAACAACACACTGACTGCTAAACCAGACATTTAGCTCTGTACTGTTGTTGTATGTGTATGTGTATATATATATATAGATATATATTATATTGTTTGGTTACATTTTATATTATATTGTGTTATAGTACGCTGTCTTGTTCCATATATTCTATGCATCTTTTATCATTATTTTTGTTGTTTTTGTTATTGTTGGTGTTTTGTTGTTATCAGCTACTGGATGACTTGAATTTCCTTTGGGATTAAGTATCTATCTAGCTATCTACAACTCACATTCCATGTGTGAATGTGTGTAATACGATGAATATGAATGTGGGCAGACAAAACACATGCAGACTGATCTGCTAAACCTTGCTTCAAACAAAGACATATGTGTAAGCTGCTTACATAACAAGGTCAAACCTATACATACAATGTCACACACTGTAAATAAATGAATGTAAATATCCCATTCAAAATCTTTTCTTTTTACCTGACAATAACATCCAAACTACCACAAAACTACACAATTCAACCCTAGCTAATAAAATGTTGCAGATCAACAACAGTAATACCTTTTACTGTCATTTGGTAGACCATACGGCACCATTTCATATTGTATTGGTGTTGTATTATATTGGATCTAGCAGTGTGTGATAGATTCAATAAAATGGCATGGGTACATGCCAGAGGATGCATAATAGTTTAAGTACTGCGCGAGGGTACACCATGGCAGAGAACTTCCAAATATAGTTTGAAATGAGAGCCAGGTACTACAAAGTAACTATCTAGATATACACATACTGTGATAATGACGCTGGCAGTGATATACAGAGGGGAGCTGGCAGCCTCAGCCAGTCTGAGAAAATCTTACCAAAGAAGCAGACTGCAGCTCTTGGCCAACATATTTTACCTTTATAAGGAGAGCTGGCTCCCTTTTCCCTGCCCACCTCAATCACATGAATCTCTTGCACTCGGGCAGTAAAACAGAGTGAAGTATTGCAACACTGAATTCAGGCAGAAGTGGAGACTGCTGGCTTGACTTTACAGAGCATCCACGTGTCCCTTTTAGAGAAACCGTCCCTGTCTCTGTGTCCCTTTCAAACCCCAATGTCATTCAGCCTTAGAACTACACAAAGAGGGCTAAGCCACATTTGGAAACGGAGCTTTAGAAAGAGCGTTTCAGCCATCCCCCAGGCAAGAGGTACATTTTGAAACCTAACATTATGAATTCTGCTTTTGGATTCTAAGTCGCTGATACTTTGCAATGCCATTGCTTTTTTCTGAAGTAATTGCATTGTGCAAGTGAAAAGGATAAAGTATGTAAAAGCTTCACTCAGTGTGGCATATACAGCAAAACAGCAACAATCCCCCAGGGAAGTGGCCAGGTTTCATACTGCCCACGTATATGGACCTCACCTTTGGACCTCCAGTTAGTAGTCAGTGCGTATCACAAGGATATGAAAGCGATAATAAAAAGCCAGTACAAAAATAAAAGCAGCTGGGTCTGTGTTTGGCCATCAAGCTTGTAGGATTTGAATTGAGTCACTGGGTTAATAGTGTTGCTTCCAGAAAGAATTGCTTTGCTTCCTGGAACACACTGTATAAACATCATGTTTCTGAGTTAAATGACTCCACTTCAATATCCAAATAGTGCCTGATCAACTCTCAGGCGTAGTAAAAAAGGTTAAATAATACTTAAATTTGTTATTTGTAATGAGTACGAAAAAATAATCCTCATGCTGGTGTATCATGTCTGCCATTTCAACACATTTCAACATTTTTTCTTCCTTAAGACCAATACCACACCTTCATCCTGTCTTATTAAATTGTTACACATGCGTAAATCTCTCACGGTACGTCAGCATAGGCAAATTAGGTATTTGCTTCAAGCAGCCTTCAAGCCTCCAATTCCCATGGGACCCATTAACTTTAGTTTTGCGTTTTGTTGTACTTCCAGCATAACTAACCTGCCATTGTGTCTCCGTATATGTAAAATAGTGTCACTTGGTCACTTGGTTAGATAACAATGAAGAATCTAACAGTAACAATTCCTTCACTGATAACGTGACTGAGTGGCAATACAGTCATCACAAGATGGAAGCTCGCAGGATGGAAAGGGTTAAGAATGCAGAAAAATCTGAGTTACTTTGGGATTTCTGTAACAATTTTCCAGGGTTCAGTAGTTGCTCCATTACAAACAATCTTCCTGATAGTTCGACAGATGTAGAGAACAGCGTGTGTGCCTAGAGAGGGGAGGATGTTATCTCTGTATTGTGTAGTTTCTTGCTTTGAGGATGTCATTAAGTCAGAGACATTTGCAGATATATTTGCCCTCTGAGGAGGAAAAACACTGCTTTGTGAAGATCAAGGACAGCCTTCCAGTCAAATTGTCAGAATATATAGAGTACGTTACAGTATATTGCTGAGCTGAAATACCAGTTTATTGTATTTCTAATTACTTATCTTTAGAGCAGTGCTTATATTGCATGGAAGTTCACTAATCATGAGGAGGAGGAAACCTGAATGTCTGATAACCTTACCTCCAAATTACAAAGACCTTAGCGAGGGCAAGCTGATCACTGGTAAGGCCCTGTCACATAGGAAGTAGCCTAATTGGCACATATTAATAGTTGTACCACTTTGTGGGGCAAAGCTTATTTCAGCCCCTAAATTGGTCTTTGTCTTACAAAATTCTTGGACTTAGACTTCTACATTATACTG
This sequence comes from Brotula barbata, assembly GCA_900303265.1. NCBI lineage: Eukaryota > Metazoa > Chordata > Actinopteri > Ophidiiformes > Ophidiidae > Brotula > Brotula barbata. The sequence goes on from OMNV01012811.1 coordinate 22,030, forward strand.
TGATATAATTTTTGCATCATACCGGCCACTGCTACGTTACAGAACAGACGTATTTTGTGTAAATTTCACCTGTGCGTAACAAGGGTTCAGACAAAGAATGATAGGGAGATGTGTTATGATAGAGCTTCCTGTTGATGTTGTTGTTATGTTGTTCAAAAGGATGAGAATGTCTGCACTCTGATACATGTTAGCTAGCGTCATCTCTATCAAACTCTCAATCAAGCTCATGACTCATAGCATCGTAAATGTTGGGTTCTTGCGTTGTAAGAAAAACCTTTTTAGAAGAATATTCTCGTCTTCGGTAACAGAAATACTGTGATGTATCACATTTTCTTGATATATGCTAAGTGGCCTTTTTATTAGATACATCTGTGCAATCCAAAACAGACCCGTGTTATAAATTATACCTTTGTGGAGCTGATAATGTTCAATCTTTTGCTGTGTCAGAAAGGTGCTGATTCAAATCAATGGTTAGTGCTGCTGTTGTATGAGAATGTATTGTACTGATAGGCGTTTCTAATATTTTGTCCAACCCAATCTACTCTTGTCAAGCATATCATCAAGGGTGTCACACTGAATTGTGCAGGTGTATCTTATGAATTGCTACTATGGGCAAAATAAGTTGACAGTATCATGAATTACCTTGTGATCTCCAGTGTTATTCATATTTGCAGAAACATACAGAAAATGGATGACAATAGATTTTAGGCTGTTGTTTGTTATTAAATAATGCTTTGTCTGCTGAAAGAGGAAGCGTCAAAGTAAATACATATGGAAACCACCTGGAAAGGGGGATAAGAGGGATTAACATAATATCCACCTGCTCCCATACTCACCTGGCAGATCAGAGAAGAGCAGGATGCACTCATTGAAGCCATTAGCCAAGAGGCGATCTCTGAGCTGCTGCAATATGGCAACGCCAATACAGAAGGGGAAAGAGGAGTTACCCAGCAGCAGCGTGTCCCACAAGTGGAAGATTTTGTGCAGTGGAAACACATCTGTGGGGAGGGAACAGAAACAAATACAATGAAGGTTCATTTTTGTCTCTTTTCTGCAAAATTGCTGCACAAAAACAGGTGCTAAAAGAGGCAAATCCGAGGAAGGCTGCACACTAGGTTTGCATGTGTGCACTGTGTTTATGTGATGTGGCTCTATGGCTCTAAATCAAAACTGTGCATTGGCAATGTAGCCTGAAGGGGTATTTGTGGTGGGGGAGGCAGCTGGAAAAGTGTTCCATCAGTGGGTGTTACGGAAAAATGACAAAGAACATCAGGGCTTTGGAGTAAGGAGCCAAATGTATTGCACGGGTTATTTCAAGCCAAATAAAACCACATCCTGTAGAAAACATCCCACTGCTGTTATTATTTCAATCATATTACATTATGTATTCCTACATTTTATGTTCCCCCGCTGTTTGGATTTATGCGTGAAAACAACCACCTTTTAATGTCATCTCAGTTTTGTAGCGACGGATGCTTGTCAGTAGACCTATGTGGGCAGAGTGAAGCTGAGAGAATGGTGAGATATGCCACGGCGAGTCCGTACCGCATTAGCAGTCAGCTGAGAACACCGTGCATGACAGTGACAGGCAGTGTGTTCATTTGTGTGTATGTGTGTGTGTGTGTGTGTGAATAGAGGATGACCCTCCAACCTTATCTCATATTGGATTGGCAACATTAGCAGTCAGAGGGGCCCACCTCCTGAATGCTGGACTCACACACTGCCTCAGGGAGAGGACAGGGGGTAAAAGGGTCACACCTCACACTCTCCACCCTAAGAGTTGGCGTCTGTGTGTTTGTGTGTGTGTGTGTGTGCGCGTGTGTGTGCATGAACAAGTGCTTGTAATTCAGGCTGAAACATCTCGCTGCATAACACAGAGCTCAGATAAACAGGGGGATGGTGATTTTACGGATCAACCTGGCCACAATTGAGGTAAATCACACATCGTCTTTTTGCCATTTTCGGGAAAAAGTCTGAAACATTGTTGTAAAAATTAACAATGTAAATCGTTATTCAGACAGCTGTGCAGAAAAAAATTGGTCGCACCCAGAAGACTAAAAGGAAAACATGGGCGTTCACTTATAACATTTTTACTCCCAACGCTGATGTTCTGACAATGAATCTGTGACTCCTGTGACATATCAGCCATGCTGTGTGAAGTGGAATGCTGTCATCAACTAAGAGACGAACCGGACACCAAAATAAAACTTTCATGCGTGCTTGATACAACGAGATGACGTGAGTCATACTAGACACTTGGAATTAACAATGTTTGGGTTTCATCTTTGTGGAAGTCTCTCAGGGAGGGCTTAAACTGTGTGTTTTTGCTGAGATTCCTGTTCTTTTTCAGTCTGCCGCTATAAAACATTGTGACCCACAGCTGTCAAACTTGGAATAGAGTTTGAAACGTCAGCTGCAGTTGTTGTATTAGTCAGCTTTACATTTTGGCCATTAACGTCTTGTCTGGCTATGATTTGTGACTGTGTGTGTATCTTAATTATTCTCTTTTCCATGAATTCCATGGGTCAACTCCAAGTCCTCCAAGTCTAAATTTTGAATGTTCTGAAACATCTTTTTTCCCCCCTTTCTTTTCTTTTTCAAACCAAATTCTTTCTAGAAAATTCTTCCAACTCCAACTTTTCTGTTTGCAGAAGGCTAAATGATAATAAGACCGCCTGTTTCCATGAACCTAGTTGGAGAGGCTAAATTTTTTCTAACATTGTAATACACATACACCTCTGTCAATGCCAAACTAAGCATGAACGTTATGAACTTAAAGAGCAGTACTATATTGCTTTGGATATGGCTTGCATTGTGTCCGCCCTCTAACTACATTCTTTGACTATTTTGGATTAAAATATTTGTCAAAATGATACTCCAAATGAAACATTTTTGAGACAGCAGCCCTGGCATAGATATATTATGACTTATTCCTTTCAATTTTTATTGCACAAAATCGGTGCCTTCAAAAGCTATGAGAAGATTTTTTTTTTTGGATCGGAATATGAACATTTACGGTAATAACTATACAGTAAGAGATAATTATAAGACTGAGTGGTTGAGTGCTTTCAGGCCAAGAATTAATAAGCACCTGGAATAAAAGTCACAAAAAGCTACAGAAACTGTCCTTAGTGAAGCCACTGACCTTTTCATCCTCTTATTGAAATCGTTTAATTAAAGCAGACTCTCAGCAATCTTTGGATTGCTCAGCACCGCTGCATATTCAACTTGTGCATTCAAAGGAAAACTACTTACGTGTAAACATAGTCAGGAACCACGGAATAGCGTATAGCTGTGGGGTACAGAGAAAACAGGGTCAAAGCATTGATAAGTGCTCAAAAATGAACTCCCGTTTACACTAGAAAGACTTATAAAGCAACAAACTAGCTGAGCGTTTCTGCAACCTGCGAGAGACGATAAAACACAAACTGCTGAATTTAGTAATGAGTCAACAGAGAGAATGTTAACAGTGAATCTCAGAACACCAATCTTATGACTCCTCTTTTACTCCCATTTCCCTTGTTGGCTCTCTCCTTTCACTTCTGGAAATGCATGAAATTAAAATTAAAGTACACGCACGCACATTCCACCATTAACCACCTGTTCTAACACCTGCCAATCCCTGGCTGCTGTCACTGGGGATCTCTAATATTCAGAATATTCAGCAGTGTGAGTCGAGAAAAGGATGTGCAGGAATACAGGAGCTTCTTTCAGATCGTTAATTGATGGCTAATTGCATGGGACTGCTGGAGAGTGTTCAGTGGTCCTCTCTGGTGCCCGGGAGTGATGAGCAGGGGAGAGACGGCACACTCCAAGTCTCAGTCGCAATTTGATCAGCTCTGCAGCAGCAACATGAGTGGAGCCAGACTGCATTAGTGCAAGTGTAAATGCCGACCCCCGAGAGGTCAGAATGAAACCTACATTGCCTATGCCAAATAGTACAAGTGGAGTAGAATCCTTCAAAACCAAAACATCTCTAAAAATACTTGTAGTGTCTGCATATTTGCATGAGAAATACACATCATATTGCACTAGGCATACTTTCATCTGCAGAGTAAATCTAATTAACTATATAATTTTGTATTGTTGTGGCTTTGCATGACATTTGGTCTTTTAAGGCTAATCTGTGTAAAACAAGGGATCTGTGGAGTTCACAGAGAAAAAGGGGTTTTGTGGTGTATAAAGCCTAATTATAGGACTGACATCAAGTATCAAAGCTTTATCAACAAAGCTTGTTCAAATATTACTCCGGCCTAACAATGAAAAAGACATGAAATGTACAACCACCTTTGAAAGGCAAGCCAATGCTGGGACACGCAGTATGTGTGAAGTCAAGATCATTCAGATACGCTTTTCTGAGACATGCTGAGGCTGAACAACAGAAGAACAGTTTGCTTAGAGAATCTCAATGGAACATCTGCTCGGGTAAATCTGTTTATAAAAAGCCACAATACCTACAGATAATGTTAAAGCAAACAGAAGCCTAAGTATCTCCTCTAACTTTCTTTCATACTGCACACTTAACTATGATAGACATCCGACGAACACGACTTTGTACATTGTTTGCACCACTTTGAAAAGAGGTCTGCTGTGTCAGAGACGGTAGTTAAAAGGGAGATGTTTACATCCCCACTACTCTGTAGTAAAGACCACAGTTTCCTTTGGGTAATGTCCAATAAACTGGTGAAAAGGTGACACTACCACAAACGCCAGCACACTAACTCAAGCCCAAGAGAAAGAGTAGAGACTTTAACCTTGCCACTGTCTGAACGGAGTCATCGCGAGGAAAAGGAAGAGCAGTGAGAGGTGGCACAGAGCACGAGAAATAAGGTAACTCTGGCAGAGGACAATCATTAAGGGTGCATGGCAGACATTAAATGCTTTATAAATCATCGCTAGTGGACTACTGGGAGAACTTGGCCCTGGCTGCAAATTGTGCAAAGGAGGATTCGCAACGAAAAATGTCAATGACAATGAGGCAATACATGGTGATCTATGGATGGTCATTTACCTTGCCCCTGGTGTTCAGCCAGAAACTAGAATAATACCTTACTATCTTTGACTTCCCATTAAGCGTGAGCTTGTAAGGGAAGACAAATGTTGTTATCCTAATATGTCCACTGCCACCTATTGTCACACTGTCTGTTCTCTGTGACTTACATCTGGAATGAAGCCGATCTCATTTAGGTGGTTGCTCAGCTCCGGGTCATGGAAAGCAATCATTTGGGAGAAGACAGTCAAATACTCTGAAACACAGGCAAAAGGTAAAGAGGTTCATGCGTTAAGATATCTGAAACAATTTGGAAATTGACCTTCATATGCTGAGATCTGATCTGTTTTTATGTGTTTTTTGTGATCATATGGAATAAGATAATCTGCGCATATTGCACAGTGCAGGTACACACAAAGAACCACAAAAAAAGGGGGATGACCAAAAAGATAACGTCCCGAACTACAAGCTAAAGAAAAAAAAAAAATCAGCATTTATGTCATACATGAAATCCGACGTTACACGGCTGTGCTTAAACTACTCCTCACACAACATAGCTTTGACCAGACAGAGCACTAGCTAACTCTTCAGGGCATCTAGCAGAAAAAAATGATAATCGCCACATTCCCCACTGAGTCCGAGAGATTTAGTGTTGCTGTGTATAAGTCAAGTAGGAATTGCTTTGACATGTCTCTCCAGGCCTTCGGAGTTTCATTTGTTTCTCTATCGTCTTCTAAATGATGAGGCTCAGCTGTAACGCCATTAAGAAAGACTAAAATTAGTTTTCACAGCTAAAGAACAATATGGAGTGAATATTTAATAACGAATGAGCTGACAGCCTGATGCTCTTTGCCCACCAATGGTAACTTGTTTTGTTTTTTTGTTTTTTTTACTTTAGCTGAACACTGACTATGTTGCGTACATACTCGGGATTCAGTTGATTATAATCGTTATCTGTCATGATATAAAGTATTAAAACTCCTGAAACAAATCAAAAGCATGATGTTTAAATAATGAACGGGAAACAAATACATTTTTGAGTACACTGTGTATCTCAGAAAAACATGGTGGTGCAATGCTCATTGGTTACTAACCTTGGATGACATGAGAGTTGTCCTTCAGGAAGAAGTTGTACAGGTATTTGGGGATGAAGGCAGACATGCAGGCATATGCCAGTGCTGTGAAGAGTAAGACATTTCAGAAAGAAGCAAAAAAAAAAGGGACAAGGTAATAAATGATATGCGGCATCAGTGACAGTAGTTTGCTCTTGATTGAAGTTCAGTAAATTCCTACCTTCATTATTGAAATTTAAGTAAAGGAATGGAGCACATAGGGAGTCCAGACCTGAAAGGAAAAATGCAAACAGTTCAGGAGGGAAATTTACTGTAGATCAACTTATTCCATTCCAGTACGAGGTAGGGAGTTTGCATGATGTGACGTGACAACCATCTAGTGTCCATTTATGTGCAAGTGCAACACTTGAAAGTGAGGGGAAAATAGGTCAGGAAAAAAAGCAAAGAAAGCTGAGTGAGAGGGAGGACAGACTGACCCTGCCAATAGACCAGGTCAGGGTGGGAGACTACCCAGGCTTTCAACACACGCCTGAACTTGATGTGGCCCTGGGGAGATGACAGCAGCTCATCATACTGGTGGCAGCGAGGGATATCCACCTCAATCTGAAAACATGCATGCAAACCGACACACGCAAACATTAGTCTGGGAAATGAAATTAAAAAGCTGTGTAGTGCCTGGAAATGTTATTCGCATGAGAGAGATAGCGTACCTGTCTGTCTGTTGGAATGGGCGTATCCTTGTCTGTGCTGTCATATTTGGCTTGGATATCCCCCTGAGCAAAAAGGAGAGATATTATCCTCAAAGTAAAGGTAAAGACAGTCCAGTTCTTAATGTAGGAGTCCAATTTTGCTGTACCTCAATGCCAAGCAGTGCAGCCCACGCCAGGCCTCGAACGAGAGGAGGAATGTCCACTCTAGCCTCTTTCCACACAAGGTTCTTTTTGTAGGGATAAGCCTGAGGAGAACATAATGTCCAACTTTAGTTGAGAAACATCGTTTTAAGTAATTCATAAAGTATGTGCAATTTAGAACCTCATCTGAAACGTTTAGGCCATCTTTCTTTAACTTGAAAAGATGTATTTGCGTCTGTATTAGTTATCGTGTGTGAACCCATTGGGGTGCTGACCATGAGCAGCCTGTCGAAGAGGATGATTCGGATGAGTTGGTACTCCGTGTCCCTTTCCCGGATGATGAGTGGCAGGGTGACGGTGGCTGATAACTCATTGCTGCTGTTGGACTGAGGCAGACTGGACTGTCTGAGGGAAGGAGAGGCAAAGGGAATATGACTTCACTCAGGCTAAAATAAATGATCGGGTGCTGTGAAAAATAGTGACAGTGGGGAGAAGAGAATTGCAGCAGGTTAAGGATGAAGATTCCTTACTCGTCTTCCAGCAGAGGGTAATAGGCTTCTCCTGCCACATCCTTCAACCTCTGACAAAAACGTAGAGAACATTATACATTATAGCAATGAAGGTTTCCGTATGTAACACAGGACAGCGTGAAAGCTATTACAAGTCAAAATATTCACGACATTAACCTTCCCTGATTTCAAGCCTGTTTATCACCATGGTGAGTGTTTAAAAGCAAGTAGAGAATATAATACAGATGCAAGGCAACTAGTGCAAAAAGTATAAAATGTTGAAATTTGGTCTTTTTTTTCTGAAAACAACTGGGCACACCTGGCTCATTGGTGGGTTCCAATGTGAAACCATACCCTTGTACCTCATCTATTTAATAATAATTACTGTGCATGACGGATGTACTGTTTCTTACATTTCTTAGTTGGCAGAGTGACAGTGTCACTGTGGTGTCGTCTAGCAAGAAACTCCGATCCCTGCCCTGACCGAATGACTCGCCATCCTCCAGGACATAACTAAAAAAGTAAAATAAATAAATAGATAATGTCGTTTCAGGGTTTGTGTGTCTGTGAGTGCTAGTGTTATGTACATTTTTATGTACAATGTGTGTGTTTGGTGTACTTGGGCAATGTGCAGATTGGAGGTTTGGACTGTATGATCTCCTTGTTGGTCAACTCCTTCTCCAGGTCTCCACCTGCCAGACACCACAGATGATACACCTCATCGATGGCTCGCTCAGACAGGTAATCCTTGTCGTCATCTAACAACGCACATACAAAACACAGTTTATTTCACAACTCATGACATAATAACATGCGTTTTTCATATAGCACAATAGCACAGAACAAAAACCATTAAGAAGAACCTTTAAAAAGTTTAATTCCTGAAGTCTTTAATGAGGTGCAAACAATTTTGGTCAGTTCATATTGTGTTTGTGTGTGTGTGTCAGTGTAGATGCTGCAGACCTTTGCAAAGGTCACTGATGTCCTCTGGGAGCTCCAGATGTGCACAGCGCAAAGTAGAGGAGAACAGACTAACCGGTTTCTGGAAAGGAGCATAGAGGCAGGAGACCCCATTAAACAGAGGGTCTCTCAGCAGCTCTGCAGGGGTCGGCCTGAAGGGGACACACACACACACACACACACACACGATAGTCAGCAGCACTCACACAACACTGACTGGTGAGCTACAGAACACAGAACTTAATCTTTAAAAAACTAGATAAGATATGTATCCAGTAGTATCAGTCAATATCCAGCATCCGTTTTTGCTAGAAGGACCAAACTTATGTGAACATTTCCAATATAAGTTAATCCCTTTTTGGCAAGAATATATTTGAGCTGGAACTCTTTGTCTATTGGTGATTTGATCAGTCATTACAGACGTGAGAAGGCATTGTCATATATTGTCTTTGTTTTAGTTTATTTTAGCATCATTTTGCTATTTGGTTTTAACATGCAAAAATAAAAGCAATGACAAAAAATAATAATAATAATGCAGCAGAAACTGTATTTACCTTTTGGATGGAAGAAAGGTCAAGCATTTCTGTAATAACTCGTGAACACATTCAGGAAGCGCCTGTAAAGATCAGTTTATTAGCTACAAGCAACTCAATCCGTTGCCACTTGATCTTCCAATAATCCGAGAGAAAAATAATACAAAACAAAAAGTCTATAAGTGGGACGAGATATGGCAGTAGTATAAGAAATACGAGATTACTCACTGATTAATGGCACGATTACGAAAAAAAAAAAAAAAAAAAAAAAACGATAAAAAAAAAATGAATTATTGCTTAACAATTTGACAGGCAATCAGACTCTAGCAAGCAAACTAGAGAACAGTCAGCTAATATAGGGTGGTCCTAGTGCTTTCACATCTACCTTAATGGTATCCAGGCAACCATGTTCCTCTGCAAGGACGGTGACAATGTCATCCATGCAACCTGAATATGAAAAAAAAATCCGCAAACACACACACACATTCATACACATAGGCTTAATTGAGTTTAAGATTATATTGCTCAGCACTTAGCATAATTATACCCTTTCCACTCACCCAAGGTCAGGATGAATTTCATTCTCTCGCTTATATCAACATTGTGCAGCACTCGTCTCCCCTGGAACAACAGGTTTGGAGCATTGGATTTTAAAGGTGAAAATCCAACATTAAACCCCCACCAGCATCAGAATAACACTGGAAAGGTCTAATACTGAATTCTTATTGCTTTTAAAGGTTGATAAAGGTTTCTTACTGCACACATTTCAAAGAGTAAAATCCCAAGTGACCACACATCAGTTTTGGGACCTGAAGGCAGGGGAGCGTCATCGTGTGAAGGGTCACTGGGGTGGTAGGAGCCCAGCGCAATCACCTCTGGGGCAAGGTATGATGGGTATCTGAAGTAATGATTACACAGCAGAGAAAAACATTGGTTATCAACCCCTGTACTTTTCTTATGCTTCTTATTATTTAGCCCATGGAGCAAAAATGATTGAAAGCCTGCAGAAAGTCCACTCCCACCACGCCTAAATTTCTGGAATTGCTGATATGTCCGTTGCATATCATACTCATTGGAGAATTTTAAGTATGGCATTTTTCAGAACACACAACTCTATGTGGAGTGCTGATATTTCACACAGTGATGTATGTACACCACAGCTGTTTCTAGCAACAATTCTGACAGATGCATTTATTACATTTTCCAGCCAGATGTTTTATTGAAAGGCATGGACATGCACAATCAGCACACACGCACACATGCCATCATTCCTCTTTTCAATCTGCAGAAGGATATTAAACAGAGAGACTTTGTAGAACATTTAAGGCCTTGGGATTAGGATAAAAGTCCAAAGATCTGTTGCAGTTTTTCAGCCAGGAAGCTTTTATGACGACCCAAAAGCATTTTTTAATGAAAATGGATGGGCCATTATGCATCGATATTTTGGTCAACTGCCTTTCTAACATCAAATGAAAGAAAAAAAAAAAGAGCTGTACTTTATTGATCCCCGTAGGTAAATTATTTCTCTGCATTTAACCCATCTTAACTATGGGGAGCAGTGGGTAGCACACACATGCTCATGCACTACCCAGCACCCCGGGACCCCAGGTGCGATGGCATGAATGATTAGCCTAACGCACATCTTTTTGTGGGTGGGGGAAACGAGAGCACCCAGAGGAAACCCACTCAGACACAGGGAGAACATACAAACTCCACATAGAAAGGGGTGGAGGTCAACCTCCGGACTCAAACCCAAGACTGTCTTCCTACTAACCAATAAGACATCCATGCTATTCACCGTGTGAACTTTTGACCCCACACAGAAAACGTACATAGTTCAATTCAACTTGCAGAAAACCTACAGAAAGGCATTCTAATAAACCTCTCTCTGAGATAACTGAGGAGGAAACGACTTACCCAATGGGAAAATCTACATCAGCCCCATGATCAGTCATATGATAGAGACCAAACTTAGCCAGCTTGACATTCCCCTACAAAGAAAAGACTGTCACTCTGGAATCATTTTTAGACAACCTTAAAAACATTAAAAACAGCTGAACTTGATGGTGAGGGTACCTTGCAGTCCATGAGCACATTGTTTACGCTGAGGGCTCTATGCACCATACCATGTTTGTTCATGAACTCCAGGCCTTCAAGGACCTCATAGGCTATCTGCAGCACCTTCTCTGGGCTACAACACGAAAACAGAGAGAGAGAGAGAGAGAGAGAGAGAGACAGAGCAGGAGGGAGAGAGAGAGAGACAAAGAGAGGAGGAGAGGGACATAGAAAGATAGAGAGAGATACAATTTTTTAGGGGTGGCTAGTTTATGCCCATTTTGACATTAAAATAGTTTAAAAAAAAGCTATTGTAAATAAACCAAACAAGAACTGTTGCTTACATGCAAGCTTATACCCAGCCAGTAGATGGCAGAGTTAAGGCAAATTGTTTCCCCTCAAGAAAATGTAATTTACAGAGAAACATCCAAAGGAGGGATATCAAGTGTTTACGTAATCACATATGATCAGTTCTCAAATGAATAGCTCACCTGACTGTTCTCCCCTGTTTTTGGAAATCACTTAAACTGCTCTCATAGTGTTCAGCAACGACAATCAGCCGTTCTATAAAGCAATAAGAAGAACCAAAATGTAAGATATATCACATAATATGAAAAAGAGGAGGCATTCGATTTTGTCCAAGTAAGAGTGCACTTTCATTGGATAAAAAGGCACATGCTTAACACGTTTAACTTTCTACAGCAGTTGGATACAATAAGAGAAATCATCCATTAATGCATTCATTTATTATCTATCACGCAATTTCTATTGGAGGTAAGTGCAGATGTTATAATACGTATGATATAATATGTTTTTTGGTCTCCATGGTAATTTTAGAGGCTACAGCTTATGGTGATGTTGTGTTGGACTGCAGCATGATGTAATTTATTGCTGTTATGGTATACACCCAGTATAATAACAAAGCTTTGAATGTCTGTATTTACTGCATATGGTCATGTAAAACAGGAAATACGCATAAACATCCTGTCCTTCAGAGACAACAGAACAAAATAGGACAATCTTTTTCAAACCAACATGGGAAGTTAATTAATCTACAGAGAAGTGGAGATCTTGAATGATTCCTCTAATAAAAAGTCCTGTGTGTTACAGATGAGCTTAGAGAGAGCAAGCACTAAAGGCTGAAAAACAGTAATGTAGAGGGAATATCTGATATACAAAGAAATAGCTGACACCTTACAAGGTCTCAGAAAAAAAAAACATACCGTGCTTCCCTCTGGATATGTCCACATACTGGCAAAGTCTGGGGTGAGTGATAGTCTTGAGGATCTGGAAGCGTCCCAAGATTTTAATGGAGTTTGGAGTGAGGGGGAGGCCATTGCTCCCACAAACATCATGAGGGAGAGCTGAAGCGAAGAAGGTGAAGGCCCCCAGCTGGGCATCTCGGAGGGGACGCATAGTAACCTACCACTAGCTTGGAGAACTGTAAAAGGAAAACATCGTCTCACAATATAATAATGCTACAAATGTGAGGATAACTTCCGATGTGTGTGTGTGTGTGATAGGGAAGTGCTATGTGAAAATGTGAAGAGGAGAGTGAAGTGAAATTATTTTTTTTAAATGTACCCAAAACGTGACTATCAACCATAGATAAGCTCAAGTGCATTACCCGGGCTGTAAAATGACCATGTGGCAGGTAACGCCGTTGAAATTACCGTAAATTTGACTTTTAAATTACTGTTGCTTTACTGGAACGTCACACAGAATGAACAGAATAACAGTCTGATGTTGCACTAACTGTAACTGAGAGATGCAGAGATACAAACATGGAGGAAGCTCGGCTAAATGTTTTTGTCCACTAAGGAAACCTATTATCATCATTATTATTATTATTATATGCGTTACTGCACAAGTACTTACGCTTAATGGTAAGGCTGTACAGTCATGTGGACAGAATTAACCCGAGGTTATTGTGAAAATATTTTAAAGGAATCTATTTCCTGTCTTTACGTTTGTCGGGAACAGCTGAGAGAACGTGATCGATGACGCTATTTTTATGCGACAAAATGTGGACGGGAAATGCCTTTCTGAAACTAAATAAAGTCATGTAAATTAACCAACTAATCCATTTTACTTAAAATAAAGTCGTTCATTGGCAATATTTTTATACTTTACTCAGCTGCTTTTTCGTTGTAATATGCGCAGGATACAGGCAATTGCAATGGGTTCCTTGAAGCGCAACGCAGCACGCGATCTGTAGAACATATCGATAGAGCACATCACTGTCATTTACCGGGCCTTTCTCTTTTCGGATGGTGCAAAGATCTAGCCACTGGGTCCTGATTTGCTCGGTCTGAGGCTGGCCGCGCGCTGCCTGCCTGACGTTTAGCCGAGTTAGCAAAGTTAACACCTGTCTAGCTTTAGCGCACGCTGGAACGTGTCTGCCTGGAGTCCATGTAAGTGTTCTGTTTAATATCACCTTTTTTTGGTTTCGTATTCTGAGAATTAATCGAAAGCTGCAGCGACCATTATCCATCATTCAACTGCACAACCGGCGTCATCGCAATGAACGATAGCTGAGCTATACTTTATGTTGTGGATCAAGCCTAATATCGTGATCTGTTCATATACTTATTTTAGCAATCTACCACAAAGTGCAAAGTAGCTCTTAATTAAATGATTAATGTATTTTTGTTAGTTTTTTTTCATTTCACTTTAGCTTACCTTAAATTGTTGTCAAGTAACCATTGCTTTCGGTTACTTAGTGATTGCATCATATAGCCTTTGGACATTTAAGTTTTGGTTTTACGTGTAAACAGAATAACGCATCAAGTGTTAATTTATTCACACTATGTCTGAGATTTTGACAAATGTGTGACATTTTTTAAGAAGTTCTCGTTGTTGGGGCTGGATATTTGGATAGTTGTTTTAATATTTGGTGATTTTTGTTAAGGACAAAACAATGAATTAGATTGTATTAGACTATACAGGTTCAGTCTGGCAATTATGTGTATGTGGATGTAATCAGAAAGAGAATCTGTGTCATCACTAGGTTTGTGAAATTTTGTTTTAATTTCCAATTAATATAGATGTTATTTGTGATAATAAAATCAGCTTTATCTCTACTTGATTAAAACCTACCTAATTTGACAAGCTCATACCAGTAATGTAAGTATATAATTACAAATCAAAATTGTCATTAGTCAATTTGCTGTTGATTATCTGATAAACTAATCACAATAATTGTTGACAGACTCAGCAGTTCAGAAGTTTTTCGCCTGCTGGTCAGGAAAAAAAAAACTTTTGAAAGCAATCACTGAGAATTCTTTTGACTTTTCATTTGTAGGCATTATTCCTGATGTGTTATAGAAAGCGGTCAAATAATGATACGTTGTTTTTTTTTAACTTTTGTTAAAAGCAACCATATTCGAGTAAGAGAATCACCCTAGTTGCCTGTTTGTTGCATTGTCATGTTTCAACTCTTTAGTTTAAGTTTATAAATATCTGTTTAAAACTAGTTTGTCAGACACTTTACAGCACCACTGTTAGTACTCTGTCCACAGCCCTCCTTTTGTTTAGTGGATAAAATATATATCTTTTCCTGATTTTATTCTGAAAAAAAAACTGCACGCTAGAGCTTCAGATGAACCTGTTCTTTTTCCAGTTAAATGATAATGCGAGGAGTTCATGAGTGTTGTCATATTTTGAACAGAAACACATACTATCATAAATTAAAAACTGTAGGTCCTTTTCATACCTTCAGGTGGTGCTGGAATTCTGTACTCATTTTACTTTTGTTGGTGTGATTGGCACACAGGTATTTTATTTTATTATGGGAATGAGGTAGCTTCTCTGTATTGGACTATTTAGTGGGTCAGATCTTGGATGTCATTCTCTGATGCTCCAGTATCTCCTCTTTTTCTGAGCATCCAGGGGACAGTCATATTTTTGAAGTTCATATCGATTTTCAACTCAAATCGGTTTTACGTTTCACCCCTATTGCTTATGATTCTTTTTATTTTCTCCCTGAAAGGCGTCTATCGGACATATATCATGACAGCACTTGTACATTTTAACACATTGGTCTATTGTGTCTGCGATCCAAAGTTAAAACGACCTCTTCATGTCTCCATGCTGTGGGCCAATACCCCAGCCCCAGAACCCACTTTCAGAGGTTATCCAAATGAGATCAGCCTTTTTGTGGCTCTTGTTATTACTCCACCACTGGTCCTGTTTAAATCAATTCAGTTTCTCAAAAAACAATGCTTTGATCCTTGATTTTATCAACTCCAGCTCTTTTGTGTTTCTAATTTCCTCATCCCCCAACATTTTGGTTTCATCTTGGGCCAGCTGTTGTTTAGCAGCGCCTCCCTGTACTATGTGTAAGACGTTTTCTTCCCCAACCCTCAGCCTTGTAAAAATCCTTCTTTTGCTCTTTCTTCAACAAACAATTTGCAAAACTCAGCACGATAAAGGAACATTACACTTAACCCACACTGGTGTCCAGCTGTATTTTGGTTTAGTGGCACAAGACTGTCTGAACCCTTTTAACCTCCAAAATTGAACACGTGCCGTGTCAACGCCAAGTTTGGTTTAAAGGATAAACTACTTGAATGTCATTTCACCACTTGTTCCCATGAAAGGCAGATCGGAATGCAGTGGACTTGATGAACAGTATATTTCATTCACTGTCAACTGGTTTGGCTGTCCTGATTGATTCAAGAATTTGTTTTGACCAAGTTGATTTGGAACTTGTCGAGGCAATTTTGAGGTTTCTATACTAAGCAGCAACCTTTCGCTGCTGATGATTTGGGAGTAGGCATTGGCTGATTTATTGTCTCATTTTTATGACAATAAACACATTTTTCTCTGATTAACTCCCAGCATGTCGTATGCACAGACGCCAAAATTCTTGGGCATTCAGCCAAAGCGTAACAATCATGGAAATCCCATTAAAACGTGATTTATACCTACTACGCTGCATTTTTGGAAAAAAAATATCAGATTTTGATTTCTCTGACAGACATAATGTAATGCAGCATGAACTATGGATTATTGCTTTAGGGACTAACTATTTCACTAATGGTGTGGTTACAGCGCTGCCACCACAGTATATTATGGAAAATTATTCATAACCCCTTTAGAAATTATAGAATTATCCAGAACTGCAGCATTTTATTTACACAGTAAACATATTAGATATTAAATATAATATATAAGACTTTGTGCCCGGATTATTCCAGAAACACTAAGAACAGATATTCAGTTTAATAAAACATTAACAGCACAACATGTGGTTGACAAATTTGCAACTCCAAAAGTCATCTTTTTCTACTCGTTAATCATTTTAAATGAGTTTCTAAAGAAATGTTGTGATGTGAGTTTTGCATTAATTCAGTTTATTGTTGATCCCTACTAGCTATTAAAACTTCACTTTAACAGCCATGTGTGTTGATGTGTGGCAGGCTTCTAGCTCGTTCCTTGGTCAGGATGTCAAGTCACAATCCTTTGTTGAGGCTGGAGCAGCGGGCGGCCGAGGCTGACCAGATCATCGAGTACCTCAAACAGCAAGTGCAGCTGCTGAAGGAGAAAGCCAGTAAGACGACACATGATACTTTGGTTGAAAAAAAATCATCCCTTTCTTGTGAGACAGTTTATTGTGAGTGCAATCTTGCTCAAAGTTTGTATAATCGGGCTTTTTGTAAATGTATGTAGGAGATGGGGAATAATCTCTGACTGCAGAGATTATTTGTTTGTTGTCTGCAGATTGGGTTACAAGTAAACACCATTTTTAATATCACAAATTCCATGAGATCATAGAAGGAGTAACCAGTTTAATGAACACGGGCCTCATTTATCTATGAAAAAAAAAGTTTACACTTAAATGTAATCTTCAAATGGCCTCCTATGATGATAATTCTTCAACCAACAGTAGAAGTGAGTTATCTAACGCATTTTACAAACTTGTATGTGTTTGTCGTATTTTAAGCAACTGTGACATCGGAATGTTGAATGAACTTTGTCCCATAAAATTCTGAAGGCATTGGAGACTTCATGGACATAGTTTTGGTAAAAACAAAAATGTCTCGCAAGAATAGGAGCCAGAACGGCTACTAAATCTAACAAAGATTTCTTATGAGAAGAGGGCAAAAAAGTGGTCTTATTTTTTTAAATGCAGCCATCATCATCCTCAAAGGAGCAACTGTGTTCCAGTTACTGTTGTAAGGGAAAAATAAGCTTCGTTATTGCGTTACCATGCTAATTTTATAACATGTCACAAAGCAAACAAACAAAAACTCTAAACATTTTAAGACTGCCTGGGAACATTTTCATACATAAAAACTGTTAGTAATTCCACTGTAGAGTGAGAAAAAAACCGTATGTTGCTGGCAGATGATTTAGCACTGCCACCAGTGAAACAAAGTTCCTCTGCAGTCCTAAAATGTCCTGCTAGACGCTGAAATTCTACTCTGGTACTGAGCAGTAATGAGAATTTTCTTTACTGCAGTGGTCCAGGCCAGCGTCAAGGAAGAAAAGAAACTGATGGTGGAGAATGCCAAACTGAAGAATGACATTGAGGAACTGAAAAAACAGCTGCTGGAGAAAGAGAAGAAGAGAGGAGGTATGTTGTTCCTGATCTTCAGCAAAAGAATCCACCCTGACATCCAGTTTTTGTTTTTCTTACAAAGATCTTGATGTTTTTTAGCTTTTGTGTCTCATCTGAGAAGAAACTATGAGTGCCTGACTTGGGAACATTAAATGTCAGTTGTTGCTCATTAGAGCATTGTTTGGTTAGCACTATCAAGGCTAACATCTATTCTCGCCTCAGACCATAATAACCAGATTATTTTTGGTTTTTTGCTGCCATTTTTTTGAAGCAACTGTTCCAGAATACAAAGCGGTGGGGACGACATGTCTGTCAGCCAGTGTGCCTCTTGACACGAGCTGACGTTCAAGGTCAAACACAGCTCAGATCGTTAACGTGTAATGTTTTCCAGAAAGAAGCTGCAGGGGAAAAAGAATGGAAGAAATAAGCTATTTAACCCCGCAAAAAAAAAAAAAATCCTCAATATGTTAGTGTTGGAAAGCCCGAGGAATGCGTTCAATACTCCCAGGACTGTTTTCCACATTGCATCTAATCGCGATGTTTATTTTGTGGGTTCTTTTCAATGGCTTTAAGGTGCCATAAAATGGTTTAATCAAAGCGTGAATAAATGAGACCTCTTTCAAAAGGAATTCAAACGGTTTTTTTTTTGCTGAGATGAGAAAAGTAAACCGTTGAACGCGACTATAATAGCGCCGTGAGCCAGAGGAGCGAACGCCGCGACGGTGAAATTTTCCACATTATTGACAGCATTTTAAAGGTTAATGCCCACAACTTCAAGGTAACCCAGAAAGCTCCCAATCTCAGATCCTAACATAGAATTAAGGTCATTTAAAGCATTATGGTGACAGCGGTGTGCCTGTAAGCCGATGTTTGTCAGACACAGGCTCCAGAGTTGGGAGAAGCAAACATTAGGTGCCTGAAATGATGGGTTACTTTTTGTGGAAAGTTATTGACATTGTTCACTGCTTCATGGCTCCATTTACTTGACACTCATTTTCCCATCTAAACAGGAGGCCAGTTTTCCCACTGGGCGTATATATGAAACGCTCTCTGTATCATTTCATTGACATCTGTTGTTGCAGACAGCTCTGTTTGTGAAAAAAAATCACCAAAGAATAATATTAATAATAATTATGATGAAGTAGTGCACTCTATATTTCATGCAGTATCTTTCTTTTCAGTCATTCAGCATTTAACATTTTTTTTTTTTTTTTGGTTTTCCTTATTTTTACTGACCTGCTTTGCTCCTTCCTATAGTCCAGGATGTGGCCATGCCATCGAGTGAGAGCAGTGTTGAGACCACTTTTAAACCCACCCCTCCTACGACGTTGGGCCCTGCGTCTTCTTCCTCCCCTGCTGCTGCTGCTGTCCAGAACCCCCCTCCCAAAGATGAGGGCAAAAAGAAGCCCGAGAAAAAAGGTAACGGCAGGAGAAGCACGTTTGTGCTGCTCCTATGCTAAAATGAATCTTGTTTAGAAATGTCATTCACCATTTGTATCATTTGGTTTTGGGGTTTTTTTCTTATTAGGACCATATTCTCGCAAGAACCATGAGGGTTTACATGTTTAAACCGACAGATTTATTTCTTCTCCGGTTTTTCCTTTCTTTTGGAACCGGAGATGCCGTTTAAGATCCAGTTTTTGCATCAGCGTTTGGCTGGATGCAGCTCTTCAGATGTCAGTTTACACTCTGGTAACACTTTCCTCCATCTGCGTTTGTGATATCAGGTGATAATGGATGGATAATGTGAATATCTGTTTGTTTGTACCCTGAAGCTCGATGGAAATGCGATCACCATAGCTGCATTTGTTATGGAGCAGGAGAGGATTAAAATCTTCATACTTTATAAACCACGTTTATCACAAGAGGCGTCCTTCTCTAATGTCACTAATAATTAAAGAAAAGTCACTTTGATTAAAGTTTAAAATCATGCTGATTCATCAGCCGAAGTACAAAGCTTTACCCAAGCATAGAACATAAGTTACATTTATTACAATTTCATGACTGTATCATTCTAACACTAAATCTCACCGCTGTAAATCGGTGAAATTAGTTATCAGTACTAATTATACTAACTGCCACGCACACACTAGAGAATAAAGATTCACCGGGTGTATTTATGGGGTTATAATTAGGAGACGACGGGAAGCGAAAAGCTTTGAGGCACTGAGAATTTCATTGTTGTGTCTGGGTTTCTTTCTCTCTTGAGTCCAGATGTCGCGGAGATGTCAGACCCTTGATAAACTGCTGTAATATGTGTGAAATTCTTTGCTCCATATCCCTCAAACCGTAATCCCACGTCATCCAAACAGCTACAGGCTGTTGGTGTACAAACCCATATGTAAGGATTGCGGAGTATTGCTTAAGTTACACGCCTGCACTGTCATCACAACAGGGCAAAGATTTCATAGCGGAGAACTGTTGAATATCATCCAAAGGCAAGGATCGGAATTCATATTCTTCAGAGCTGGTGTACGCCCAAGAGAATGATTAAAGAGTCTGTAATCATTTGATCTACAAAATCCACAGGAATGTATGTGTGCAACAAACCAGCCCGCTGGTTGAAAGGTACTTTGCCTTTTTCTCTGTCACTGGATCATTTAGGCCCCAAAGTTATCCAAAACTCAATAGTTGTATTGTTATTTAGTAAACGTCCCCACCTCAGATCCCTGGGAAATTGTGCAAGACCTCCTTTTATTCATTGATGTGATCGATCAAAATGCATAACACCTTGGGGTCTGTCACTGGTGGACTTTGTTTTCATTTCTGGGAGGAAATTAAATCAGATCCCAGACTACTGCGCAGCATTGTTTAATGTGATTTTCTATTCTAATGGTTTCCCGTGGAAAGATACCAGTTGGCTGAAATAATCTCAGCGACTCTCATTATCTTCTGTTGCGCATTTTGTGTAACGTTAAAACCTTGACCTTCTCTCTTTAGGAAAGTTTTCTAATGAACAGCGGCTGTCTGACTTACTGAGCTGAAAACACACAACCGAGCACATTCTGCTGTTTTTCTCACTCAGGAACAAATGCAGTCTGACGACGGTGTAAAAACACACAACGCCGCTGTGACGGGGTTTGTATACGTCTGTATCAACATTTGCCTTTTGTGATGCTAGGAGGAGAGAAAGCGGCGAAGAAGCAGGCAGCCCCCACCCAAGATGAAGCCAAGGTGGATGTGTCCCGTCTGGATCTGCGCGTAGGACGTATAATCACAGCCGAGAAGCATCCAGATGCCGACAGTCTGTACGTGGAGCAGGTGGACGTGGGAGAGGCGGCGCCCAGGACGGTTGTCAGTGGGCTGGTGCAGCACGTTCCTCTGGATCAGGTACAGCATCGCTCGTGTAAACCAGTCCCTGGTACACGTGCCATTATTTGAGCCGCTCAGCTCAAATAGCTCAGGATTCAATTCCATTTTCAGACCCTTCAGACTTGTGGAAAGTTACAGAAATATCGCTGAGTGTTTCAGGGTGGAAACCTTGTAGACGTCTGAAGGAAATGTACCTACCACCTGCCCAGACATCGCCTGCTGCAGTGTCTGCTTTCGTGTGAGGCATAACAACGACCTTAATACACATTTGTTGTTCATATTACCTCACAAATGTATTTCCGAGTCGTTTTCACTGGATGAACAAACTGCTTTGTGCTTTGTAGGTTAATGGCTCACTGTGATCCTTATTACAATTTAGTAGACCGTTTCACTCGCTGCTTAGTCTACCAGTGGTTCTAATAAAATTTTATAGTGGTGATCATTTTCATTAATCCTCCACATATGTTTATGATGCATTTCTAAAGGAGGATAATTGCATATCATTTTTTAACCTCTATTAAATAAGCAGTACTACATTGAAGAGTAATTTTAAATTTGCTCTCTCACATACAGCACATAGACCATGAAACGTTTGTACGTTACACTGTACATCGTCTTATGGTTTTCTCATGAATCTACAGTTCGAACCGTAGGTTGACTTATTCAGTCCAGTGCTCGTATGGCTAATAAATCCCAAAAGCTAATTCTTGTGAGAAGGAATGGTTGTTTATATAAGTCATTATCCGAGTCTGTCACGCGTGTAAAATCGATGTGAACTTTCTAAGGGAAGGAAGGGAACACCCTCTTGAAAGTCTTAAAAGATGAATATTATTTCCCATATTAAATGTTCTGTAAATACAGTTACAAAATATCCACCCGTAATCCCTGGCTTGCTAAAACTGCCTCAGGATGAGAAATGAAACGTACCACCTAGTCCCCTCCAAACGACTCCATCGTATCACAATAAGTGAATTCAGGATGATGGAGTAACTTCTTAACGGGTGTCTCTCAGAGAAAGGTATGATTGTTTTTCTGAGCTTGGCATCCATCTTGCTGCACTTGTTTTCCTCTCAGTTTTTGGCAGAATGTGGACCTGGTCTTCTTTAAATTTTGGTAAGCCACAGAGGTTCTGCAAGCTTAAAGTTCTGATGTTTCCTGTATGGTCCCTTTAGTTTATGAAATGGGCCACAAAAACCATACATCCTCAGACAGTCATTTTGAGTTAAGAGATTGTGTTTGGCATTATTGTGCGAGTTGGATTATGATATTTTCCAGACCAGGGCAGCGGAGGGTGTTATTTGTTATATGTGATTTTATTTTACTTTTTCATGTTCTATTTAACCCGTGTGCACAGTACATGTGGGCTGCCTTTTATAAATTTTGCCGTGCGCTCTGACTCATGCAGATGCAGAATCGAATGGCTGTGATGCTGTGTAACCTGAAGCCTGCTAAGATGAGAGGTGTGGTTTCCCAGGCCATGGTCATGTGTGCCAGCTCACCGGACAAGGTTGAAATCCTTGATCCCCCAAGTGGAACAGAACCAGGCGACAGAGTGACTTTCCAGGGTTTCCCAGGTACCGTAAGCTCACTACTGTAACTCCAAAACAAACCATTAGCATAAAATCTTAATTCCTCAACCAGATCTTTTAAAGCCAAAATGTAATGTGCAATTTGATGATGATGATGATGATGATGATAGATACTTTATTCATCCCAAGGGAAATAATATAATCCTTTTAAGGGGCGGCATGACTTGGGTGGTAGGGTGATCACCTAGCGATCGAAGGGTCGCCGGTTCGATCCCCGGCTTCTCCATGTCGAAGGTCCCTGAGCAGGACCCTAACCCCAAATTGCTCCCGACAAGCAAGTGGGCCTTGCATGGTTACCTCGACTGTCGGTGTGTGAATGTGTGTATGAATGCGTGAATGTGAGGCAAACATTTTAAAGCACTTTGGATAGAAGGGCTCTAGAAATGCAGTCCGTTTTAATTTACTGTATATTTTTACCATAATCACAGCACAGGAAAACATCTGAAATAATGTGTGTATAAATATATTATCTTTGCAGATTCATACACCCTGAGTGGCGAGTCATTAAGTGGCAGTAATTGTGTGTTGATTCTGCAGAATGAATGTACCTCAGCATGAGCCCCACATTGCCTCTGTCTGTAGGAAAAGAGGCGTTTGACGAATTCTCTTGCCGCCAGAAACTACATCACAGTTAAACGTGCATTCCAATGAAGACACAAGTCATGATAGTTTCTCAGACCCCACTGAGCGTGCTCATTAGTGGACCCATTGTGTTTGGTGGTGGCTAAATGGCCTGTGACTGCTGATTTGACAGGCCAATCAGAGCCCAGTGGGGGGGGGGGGGGG
>OMNV01012813.1:8657-50570 GCA_900303265.1 Brotula barbata
GTGTTTAATAACAGGTTTCTTGGTGAGTGTGTGTTTGGATTCATAATTAGAGATCATTAGTCTGGTCAAAGTTTGAGATAATCATCCCAGTCATCAAGATTAATTTAAGTTAATAAACGTTAAGAGAAGAGAGGAAGACTTAAGGTGGAAGTTAAGGTGTTGAAGCAGATGTAGAAGGATTTTATGAGATAATCTGTCATGAACTTTAGGCCATCCCACACATGATGAGATTAAAAACTGCACACTAAAGTAACCAGATGCCAAATTACAAACTTACACACACAGACACACACACACAGACAAACCTCAGACCTCCTCATTAAGTCCAAGGACAAAGATCGAATAACACATGCAATAATGAAATTCCACAGCTACAATAGGTCATAAAGGGGTTCTCTTTTCATACATTCACCTAATTAGCACCAGGCACATTCATGTGCACACACACACACACAACACACACAGACACGTAACATTAGCACTTACATCTGCCTCCACTCTGTCTTAAAGTTTGTCACAAAACTGCTTGCATTTTTCAATTATAATACCAAACAGCACAACGCTTGAATGACAACCAAATAGGAAAAAATATCTTTCATTGCCTTGTATTGTCTGTTGCCTGTGCCAACGGATGTGTATGATCCCGAGACGGTGTGTGGGGAAGAGTGTGTTGGAGTCTGCATTGTGCACATTTATTCAGTTATTATATGGTACCAGACAGTATGAGGCACCACAAGCCCATCACTCACAGACAGTCCTCATAACCGCTACAAAGACCTCATAGAATACAGGCAGCAGAGCATGACTGAGCAAGTCCAGAGAGAGAGAGAGAGAGGGGGGCATGGAAGCAGGAAGTGATGGCAGATAAAGACGAAGAGCAACACAGAGATGCTAGTTTGGCGTAGAGCTGATCATGGGAGTGGTATTGCTGGGGTAATGATACTTTCTGCTCCCTCCTCTACCCAAAATCCTACACACACATGCAGGCACACACAAACACACACTCTGTTTCTCTCTCTCTCTTCATCAAAGTTCTGTTCTGTACCTGTATGAAGTTCTCTCAGGGAGAAAACACCTTTTACCCCAGTCGTTGTCAGTGTGTTTACAATCCTCCACATTTTTTCTGTCACAAACATAGAAGCTATCTAGGTGATCTAATGAGGACAGCAAACTGCTGTATCTCCAACAGTGGGCAAGTGAGTTAGTCACACCAGCTCTGGCAACACACACTGTGTATGGACAAATGTTTACAACGCCCAAATGAACAACCAGTTTTTTTTCTGCTGTGGACAAAAAATCCAACTTTGCATAAGAATCACTTTAGTAATTTGAGACACTAAGTTGCATTAATCCACTAGAATCACAGATACACGGACGCTAACAGCTGCAAACTGAGCTTTACCTTGAATGGACAGGGGATGTGATAGTTCCTGCAGTTCTCAACCATCCAGGTGGTCTCCCACACCCTCCGGTAAGTATGCTCGTACAGATAACAGCCAATCACAGTCAGCAAGGGGGCCAGGTAGAGAACGGAGAACACACCCATTCGGATCATGAACTTGACTAGCTTGGTCTGGTTCTCCTTCTCCAGAGGGATCTCCATGCGGACACGGTTCAGAGCCACAATTCCCACTAACAGGAGAGAGACACCCACCTGAAGAGGGAGAGGGAGGGAGGAGTGATGAATGTCTGACAAGCTCCAAATGTTCTCCACCACCCAACATTTACCAATCCATTTATCCAGCCAACAATCCATACCCATATCGTTTCCTCCACCCACCCATTAATCTGTTCGAGCATCTATCATCCCACTCATCTATCTTCTGACTGTACTCACAGCCACATTGAAGCAGAGTGGTGCCAGAACAAACCACCTCAGGGCATCGATGTCATACAGTCCTATGAAACACACTCCACTGATCCCATCTCCTTCGATTTTGTTCAGGGCCAACAGGGTGACGGTCAGGGCCCCTGGGAGCCCCCAGGCACAGGCATGAAACAGGAGGGCTTTCTTCTCAATGGCCTCACTACCCCATTTAGGAACGGCAGCCAGGAACCAAGTGATTGTCAGTATGACCCACCAGACGCTGCCGGCCATGGTGAAGAAATAGAGGACCATGAAGAACAAGGTGCACACCTGAGAGGGAGAATACAAACAAAGAATGTAGAAACATTTAAAATATTTCACATCAAATCACAGAATACAATTTCTCATGTATGTTTGTTTTTTAGCCCTATTAATTGCTAAAAGTATTGTCAATAGAGTTTATACCCTGATTTTTTTAGCATTATTTTGCATTTAAAAATGGTGGTGATGGAGAGGAATAACCTGCAACAAAGGCTGCATGGTTTAGGTCTTAGTCCGCTGGCCCACAAGTAATCCCACCATCACAAGTGGAACTTAATTCACGGGGTACAGCGGTTTATATAATAGATTTCCAGTATAATCCTGAAAGTTATGCGATACGAGACATAACTTAACTAAAGCTCTCACCTTGTTGTGTGAACCCTGTGTGATGGTTGAAGCTCGGAAGTGGGCAGGGCTCACCGAATTACAGGCTACCCGGTCCTCCAACAGGAACCCCAAGAAAAACACCAGCGACACCATGACATAACACACAGCATAAAAGATGATTGGCCGCTCAGGGTATCGGAACCTGAAGGAAATGAAATGCAAAACAAATCGATCTTTTTGTCTTTTTTAATTCCGAATTGTTGCATTTAATTTTACAGGTGATTATTGAGTTTGAAAAACCTATGAGTCTATATCTACTTAAAATAAAACAATGAAATCAAACCTGGTAACATCAATAAGGAACGTCAGGAAGGTAAAGAGAGTGGCAGACAGACAGACGATGGAGACCACTCCGATGAAGTAGCGGGCAAATGTCAGCTCCCGCTGACTAAAGAACATGGATGGGCAAGGAGCAGAACAGTCCTTCTTGCCCATGAAAGTGTAACCCAGGTCTGGGTCGATCTTAAGCTCCCTTGGGCACCAGAAGCCGTAATCTCTCTGGACAGTGAGCGATGACTGCTCAGTGGGGTCAGACGATGTTATCAAGTCCTCTGGACGAGGATATGGCTCATCACAATCAGGAAACCTGAGAGGAATTCATAAAGCAAGAATTATTATTGAAAGGAATGCCTCACAATACATGAAAAATGAAACACAAAAGCCTATGGATGAGAGAGATGAGTTCAGCTCAGAAATAATCAGATAACAGGAATATAGCTAATTATTATTATTTGCCTTAAATGTTTAATTGTTCACCTTTTGAAGAGAGATAGTGACAAAAGCCGAAGGTGATACATATTCCAACAAATATCTTAAAAGGCTAATTATAACATTTGAGAGTCGATAACGACCCACTAATAATCCATTATAATCCAGATGTAATTGTTACAGCAATGCAGTTAATGGAACAGTTAAAGTTCAGTTCTGTAAAATTATACATAAAAAATATCATTGATAAAACATGACTACCAAAATATTGCAGCCACTATTGTTTTGTATTCTTTGCATCATAATTACAGTAGATGCATCATTTGTGTGATGAGAATTTAATTCAAAATGTAATAACCTTATGTGCACACACACACACACACACACACACACACACACACCTGCTGCACTCCATGTCTTCTGGCCAGTCGACTCCAAATATCTCCATGAGTTTATGGCAGTCGCCCTTGGCGCGCTGACACAGCCCTCTGCATGGCATGGACACCCGGCCGTACTCTGTGCACACCGGTGCGTACAGCGCACACAGGAACATCCTCATCTCGGCACTGCACACGAGGTTCACCATGGGATGAAACGGCTGCAGAAGAGACATGAGAATCAGAGATGTTCCTTCGTGTTTAATCCTGCCCCAGCTGTCTTGAACTCGAGATGAAATTGAGAAACAATAACAAATGTAGCACAGTGGCATATAGCAGATGGATACATTGCAAAGAAAACATGGCAGATTTCCAGGCTCGGAGTTAAACTGTTGCTCCTGCCTGTTAGTTACAGATGAGTGATGTTGTCAAAATGACGTCTTATGTGCAGTTCTGCTTGATTTCACTCATCCTGAGAACCGATCCTGTAAGTTGTGTATTGCAGAGTTTAGCTACTTTGTGCAAAAATAGTTCTTCATACCTACAGAATGGTCTCACGGCGCTCATGAAAAACATCTTTGTCTTTTTATACTACATTTTAACACAAGTGACAACCAGCCTGACGGGTTTATTAAAATTCATTATGTACGTTGGCAAGAGTGTGTATGACGTGACATCAGAAATGAAGAGAGGCGAGGGAAAAACATTTTGTGTACTTGACAACACTTTTTGCCACACACCCCCACACACACACAAACAAAATCAATCAATCAATAATCCAAAATGGCATAAAGTTTAATCTAATGTTTAATTTTAAGAGGCATCGCTTGACATTTGTGAACGTGAACCTAGATTTTAAAATGTATAATTTTCTCACCTTTCGTTCTCTCATAAAGCAAGTCGAGGCCAAAATCTTTGTTTAGACACGAGAGAGCAGGATGATCAGGTGATTTTTGTTTTTGCCTCAGGGTTTTCTAAGCTTTCAGAAAGTTTTGGTTGATAATATCATAACAAGAGTAAAGCGAGTGTGTGACTTCTAAAGAATAAACAACCCGGAGGCAGAACTTCATTCAGCGACACAAGATAAATACATATTGTCATACTTTTGTAAGTGTGTGTGCTATTTAAATTACGTTCAGCAATCCTCACGACACACATTTGCTTAGGTGCTAACTGAAGTGTGCAAAATGACCTTTCACTATTCAGCATTTAAACTTCAAACGGCATCATTTGGCTGCACTAAAAGCTGAGGTTTTACACGTGAGCTAACACAGAAATCAGAGCAGAACTTGAGTGTGACAGCTAAGAACCGACGCTGAAACAACACACTGCCGCCCACTGCACGGCGTGTACACCATGTGCACACGTGACAAAGACGGGGCATTTAACACTGATTGCTTACTACAAATGCTGTATGCTTACATGGACTGTATGCATGCATGCGTGCAAATGTCCATTCAACAGTGATGTGTAAGATATGTATGTGTGTGTGTGCATGAGCTCAGGCCTTCTGAGTGTGTTTTGATTGTTCTCAATTGATGTGTTCGGAATCTGCACATCAGAGAGACGCTCTACCAGTAAATGGGTGCAGTGGCGCATGAGTTGCCTGACACAGTTTGGAGTGTAAGGATGCATGCAGACACACCACTCGGATACATTCAATAATTCACTCATTCATCTTAGCCTACATCCTGTTTTATTTTATTTTCTACGTACAGGCAAGCGTGATTGTGTTATGAACAAAGAAAGGCAGGAAACCACTTGAGCTTCGCCTGTCAGTGAAACCAAAGAGCCAGGTAGGCAGGATATTAAGTATATTATTTAAGGGATGAATGGCCAATGTTTAAGGAAGAATACAAAACAGGAAGTACCACCGCATGACCACGCACAAGCATTAAGAGACTTGACTTAAGACTGCTGTGATTAGCTATTTATAACTCACATAAGTCAATCTGTTCTTGATGTTCTCTCGGGAAAATAAGTTCAATTACCAGACAAAATCTTTTAAAACCTGTTATCAGGTTTCTTATGCAAAGCAGCATCCAAAAGTCCCCAGCCTCATCAAAAACTGCTACGAGGCATCCCACTAGCACAGCTTCAACGTTTTTTCACACACTTGTACAAGCCTGGGGCCACACTTAGCTGAGTGGAGCATGCTTTGTGTGTTTCACTGCCCAACAGAATGGCCCCTTTCTTCATGTCTCCTGATACTAATTCCTATAGTGAACACGTGTGTGCATTCTATTTTGTGTGTCCCAATTTCTCCCGTGGATGTGGAGTTCTGCGTGCATGCATGTGTGGTCTGTTATTGTTTATGCATTCTGTTTAAGTATGTCCCAATTCTTCTTCTCTCCGTGTGTGTGTGTGCGTGCGCGCGCAATGGGCATGTTCACGTGTATGAGCAATTCCTCTGACAGTTAAAGCAATTGCCCCCCATCTCCCCTTGTCAGAATATTGATATTAAACGGTTATTGATGTTGATATTAAACTACCGGGAATCGTTTGGCAGTTGGACATGGATGAGGAGCGGTGAGCTGGCTTGTGGACCAGACTGCTACGATAAGATGAAGAGCAGCATTCGAAGAAGGAAAGAAGGAACGAGAAGAACGGCACTGGAAAGGTACGGGATCAAATTTCACAATAAATTTGTCATCTGGTGTTTTTCTCCATTTCCAATTTCAACCGTCTTTTTTAAAATTACTATATTACTAAATCAGGTTGGCCAGTAGAAAGCTCTGAGGAGGTCTAACATCACTGCAACAGTAGAAACGAACCTGAAACTGTACGATGCAGAAACCAATATGAGGTTTTAGCCATCATCAAGTTGAAGACTTGACAAAGTTGACAATAATGCTCACATCAATATTCGACAGGTGATCATTTCCTGGGAAACCATTCAAAAATGGGAGTAGAGTTAACAATGAATAGGTCAGGGGAGCGGTCTGCAAACAACTATGAAGTACACAAAACTATGAATGTGACAGATTCACCTGCTGTGCATATGTTCCTTACGCATTAGGAATTCTACCTCCCCATCCCAGTGTCATAATGAGAGAGCAGCTCATCTTGAAGCCATGAGGAGCCCGTTTAGGCTATTTCATGCATAACAGCATTGAGTCCTGATCGCATTTTAGACAAATAGATTTACAACCAACAACAATTTAGACTTAACCATTTCATAATAAACTGATAATACAACAATGTAATGGCTGCCTAACACTCCCCACTTGTCAAAAAGCAATGCTGTTGCGTGTGTGTAATTTGCATGAACAATTGTGAGTGCACAGAATAACAGGGAGGTAAAATGAAAGAAAAGCCTCTGACGGCTATACTTCTATTGAATAGAGGGATTAAGTTTCTCTTTCTTTCTTTTCTGAGGGGAGGAAGGGAAAGAGAGCGCGAGAGAGCGAGCGTAAGAGCAAGTTTTGAGGATTAAGTCACATAATACAATTAATTAAGCTAATGAATTCAGCAAATTACATAAATATCAATCTCTGTCCCAGCAACTAGTTTGCAATGTTTTCTCTGTTTTAACTCTACACATTAAATGAATGTGGATTGAAATTTTCCCATTAGTTTATTGGACAGTTTGTTTGATTTTGCACTTTTACTGATGCTGTCTAAAAGTGGTGCTGGTCCCACTTTTTGCCTACATTGAAAGGATTGGATGTATTGTAAATAATGTTGTTCATCAACACCATACATGTAAATAAACTGTTGAGATGTTGACAAGGTGTCATGGTCAAAACGTGCTGAAAGTGTGTGTAGAGCTGACTTATTTGCAGTGAAGTCTGGACTGTGTGTGTTCGGTAGTATTTTAGTGCTTTGTCTTATTTTATTGACTTTCCACCAGGCTGTTGGAATTGTATTAATTACATCCATGTTCATGCTAACCCCCATTTCTACTTTAATCACAGTAAAGACAAATAATCAGAGTATTGACTGAACATAAATGTAGTCTGTGGCGATCAATAACCAACAGTTTTCCCCACCTAGAGCAATAAAATAGTTAGAAAGGGGAAAGCTGATCGATGGTCTTTACTGTGTGTGTACATAGTAACCAGTTGTGCTTTCCCTATGTGTGCTTACTGAACTCATTGATAACTAGTCAGGAGCAACGACGAGACCTACTCTCATCATCGAATATGATCAAAACAACAACCTATATAGCTAATAACTGTTTATTACTCCACTTCCTACTCTCTGTGCAAACTGTGGTGAGAACAGCGTGGCGCTGCATTCATTTCGCCTCAGAGCCATGTTTCTGGATGTGTATGTGTGAGAGTTTGCGTGTTACACTGAGCTGGTGGGTGTGTTGAGGGGGTGGGGGTGTGAAGCTTAGGGCTGTTGTAGAAAATCCAGTTAGCCAGCTCTGCAGAAACTCATAGGCACTGTCAAGTGCAGAGGAGGAGGAGAAAGGGAGGGAAAAAGGGGGAAAACAGGGGAGGCACGGAGAAAAGACTGACGGTTTCCCGGTGGATTAGGGAGTCAAATGGATTGGAGGAGTATTTAGAATGTGAGAACCTGAGACACACAAGCACACACATACACACTTCCTGAAGCTGTCACAAGCTTTTCGCTGTGGTGAGTTCAGGCTGACAGCCTGTTGGGTCTCAGCCGCTTAACAAATGGCTCCCAAACTACCAGCAATGCCAGCTTAAACCTCCCCCGTTCACCAATGTCAACCACAAATATTAAATGCACATTGAAAGTATCCTGGGAAAAAGACAGAGTTCTACAGAGCGATAATGTCTGTTCCCTGCATAGGGTGAGAAGGATTTTCACAGACTTAATGTTGTGTGCGTGGTCGGATCCCACATAAAAATCCACTCCTGAGGTAATCACACCTCCTTAAACAGCTCTAAAAGCCTTAATGGAAGCAAATCAACTGAGAGTGTTCATTTTCCCCTGGTTTTAAAAATAAAACTTTCATCAAGGAAAAACATACTTGCGTTTATTACCTTAATTTTTGATTATCTAATGTTAATGTTCTCTGACAAAAAGAGGGTATGCATAATTATGGCGCTGATGCAAAAAGACAGCATTTTCATTGAAAAAGAACCTTCTTCTTCTTAGAAAATGTCTTTTTCCATTGGTGCCATAATCAAAGTCAACATCAAAGTTAACAATGCTTGTTTAGTATTATTTGTTTATTATTCTTACATAAACAAACCACGTCCACTTTGATGTGGCCAATTAGTGCACACAGATAAACACAGCACTGCGTTCACCTCATGTGTTATTCAAGTGATTCTAGTTGTGTATTTCACCCTGGGATTAATAAAACACTTAAGTGATCAATGTATGAACGACTGTTCTGTGCCAATGTTCACTCTTATTAAACTGCAGCTGGCCGTCTCAACAGCAAGAGGACCGCAGCGTACGATCAAAAAAATGGACGGGTGTGAGGCGAGACCACAGAGAGGAACAAACGAGGCCTACAAAATCCATTGAATCAATGTCGCTAACGTTTTGGAATGATGATACACTTAAAAGAAAACACAGTAACATCTGTGGAATCTAGTACATTTTAAAATACCCCAAAATTTCAGTTAGTGAGGGCAGACATTGCAAAAGAAAAACATATAATCTCCTAACCTGATCAAAAATATTAGACTGGTAGAGGAATGCAACATTTCTACATCTGCGTCTGACACAGGAAGATGAGGAGACGCTTCAGGAGCAAAATCAAGGCTTACCAAACCAAGTCCATGTGTACACACATCTCTCTCTCTCTCTCTCTCTCTCACACACACACCGTCTTTCTTTCCGAGAAATGTGAGTCAGTGAGACCGACCCCGCAGCACAAATGCTGTCAGACCACATCAGGTCTACCTCCATTAGCTAATGTAGCTATAACATCCCCGCAACATTCACTCGCCACAAGCTATTAGACCTAAATCATCCATTTCTCTTCCTCAGTCCCTCTCACTCTTGCTCTCTTTCTTTCTCGCTCTCTCCTTTATGAGATCATATTTGCTTTTTCTCCGTTGTGGTACTGGCTTCATCTAAATTCACACTCTTTAAAAATGAATGTTGCATCCACCTCCAATGACTCCATACAATTTACACTCTCATACATCATTTTCCTATGTACATGGACAACTCCCTCTCACACACACACTAACACAGGCAGCGTGTTTGCCTCCTCTTGTCCTCTCACAGGCTCATGAGAAAGACAGGCGTTGTCATGAATAGATGAAGTGAACACACCACGATCCTCTCCTCCCTAATCTCTGAAAAGACAGTTAAGAAAGGGGCAGCCTTCTCTCACACTCTCTCTCTCTCTCTTTCATTCATTTATCCGTGTCCATCCATCCTTCAGTCAGGAGGAGCAGACAAAGCCGATAATGGCATTCCCCTTCACGTTCACTTCCCCTCCTCCTCTCCTGCAATCTCCTTTCTCTCTCGTATTCATCTCTGCTTTTTCTTGCCTCCAATTTACTCCTGACAATTACATCGACATGCACTTATCCTCCTCCTCCACTTTTCCTCCTTTTGTCCTTTTAACATCAACCTTCATTAACTCCCCTTCCTTATTTCCTCTTTTGTCCCTGCTCTGCTGTCCTCAATGTGTTGAGCAAACAGTGTGCACACCTTTTGATATTAGTCCTTTATCTTGTTAAATGCATCTACCATGAATTCATTTTTGTATTTCTCAGTCCAGTAATATTAGTAGAACTTTTCCACATTTAGTCACATTAGTAGACATGGTATAACTGTCAAATGTTAATGGGAGTGAGACGACCACGAGGCTGTTGTCACCTAATAATGACTTCATTTGATTTCCTTCTTGTTCAAATTCATATAATTTAGTAGTTCATGTATTACAGCTGTACCACAATTCCAGTGAGGGAAACTGTAATTGTTATTTCTGTAAATTTGTTACTGAAGTACTGATTCATTACAAGATGGAATATAAATATTAGTGAATTTCCTGTATCTGAATTGTGAGTAGACCTGAAATAGTTATTGAGGATCTTTGGGACCAATCAGTAAACATTTACATGACTCACTGCCTCGCTGAGCCTCGCAGAAACTAATACAATTAAATATTGTAAATACGAATTCAAGCCTCATCGTGTTTCTGTCTCCCTCAACTTGAATTTCTCCAAAAATTATTTTTGCGTAGAAAGCTTTTATGCCCGTTCTGTTGTGTTGAACATTAATCACAGTCACTTTACAAATCGTATCCTTTTGTGCAAATCTTGTTTCAAACTGAGGATGATTCATCTTTATATGTGAGAAAGCTGATAATCTCATACTGCAGAGACTGTGTAACATATTTGTCTGAAGTATGGCCTTGACAAGCTACTGCAATTTTCCCCTTCACACTTGTACTATCAGCTTTGCCCATCTATTCAACAGTGCAGTGTTATATTCTACAATCTCTTTCTTATTCCCCATAATTACACAGGAATGACAGCCAAAATTGCACATTTTGGCCGTCACGCACAAACATGTCAGCAATCTTGCAAAGACAAACCAGCAGAGATGTTGTTTTTAAACCAAATTACTCTTCTCTCCTTTTTCTCCCTTTTATTAGCAGTTTCTACCCTCCTCCCCCAACACCCTGGTGTATTCCAGAAAATGCACTCATCACGCGATTTCCCTCCCCTCCCCAATCCATCCATCCGTCCGTCTGTCTGTCTGTCTCCCTCCATTCCTCCTCTTCTTTCTCTGCCTATTTAAATACCATGGCAACAGGTGATGTGGACATTCTCACAGGGCCATGTCTCATTAAGGCTAACAGGGCAGGGCATACATGTGTGCATCTGCACAAAAACACACACGTACGACAAACACATTCGCATGTGGTGGGACTTCTTTTGTGGTTGAGACCATACAAAACTGAAGCCACACAATCATACATATGGAGCACGGAGAGGAAGTGCAAATGTGAGAATAAAGGAAAGTGAGAAGAGTAGAGAGAGGATTAAATAAAATGATAGAGATACGGATGGGGGCCCAGACAGTAACAATGGAGTGGAATCAGATAGCACCCACCCACTTTCCTAACGCCATCCAAATTACTGCTAGCCCGTCCATCTGCTAACAAATACACTTCACTGCTGTCCCACTATTTACAGCCGCAGAATCAAGAGTGTGCATTTTTCTCACGGCTCATTTCCTGGCAAAAACCTGCTGGGATTTATTTTGCAATTGCTGAAACGTATAGCTGAGATTTTGAAAACACGGAAGAGCTGAAGAGAATTGCTTGTCACAAATATGTCCTTGAGTTTCCAGAAAGCAACAACTGAATAAGACTGACGTGGTGTAGAAATACAACAATATGACTTAGATAGAAACAAATGATGGGTTGATGACAAACAGCGAGTGAATCAAACCACAAATATCTAGATCTAAATTTAAGATTAATTAAATATATTTTAGGGATGCTGTGCTCTGTTATATCACACAGTTGGGCCCTCTGATGCTAAAGAGCCCACACAGCAGCATTTAAAACCACCTGCTCTTAACAAACTTACACCAGTATTTTTACTACTTTCTCTTCAATCTTTGTCAAGCATGTTTATATTCAGATATGCAGGGGCAGACCTGTAACGTTGGTGAAGGTAGAAATATTTACATTTCCTATTCTCTGCCAATACATACAGACGTGGACATGAATACGTTTACATTTTGAGAAACAGTCAGTGACTCCAGAGTTGGTCACACCCGAGGCTTTAATGCCAAATGTTGAAAATGTTAAGAGCTGCCTTGTGTTCAGTGGATTTGCGGGACAAGGGGATCAATTATTATTACGTGTGTGTGAGCTTGGGCTCTGATGGTTAAACATACACACACAGTCTCAGTCTCTCAATTTCACCCAAAACTCACCCAAACAGCTCACAATGCCCAGGCTGGATCACGGGTTCAGATTAAGAGTAACATATTCACGCTATTTAACATAGAAGGTTGGCTAAAGAACACTAACTGACCTGGTCTGGGTAGAACCGACCATGCTACGTATCACATGCAGGGAGGGATGCATGGAGGGATAGATTAATAGACTACATGGCCCAAGGCATGCCAAATAATCCATGTTATAAATCAAACAAACATCTGGAAGGAGTAGAACAGATGGACTAGATAAATAGATAAGGATAAGAATACAAAAAACCTTCATATAGATCACTGATATTGGGATGGGAGGGCTGGTGGAAGAATATAATTAAGAAAGGCTGGAACAGCCTCACGTTGATCAAAGTGCTCAAAATTACTCTAGTGTTCTTATTCTGCAAAAACATGAAACAGCAGAAGTTGGTGTGCTTGACGTAAATATATCCAGGCAGACTGGTGACATTTTTTATATATTGTCCTAACCCACTACGTTGGGTTATTCAAACACCACATACCACACAAAATAGCAGGACATTTTCATGGAAACCAACAGTATATTTACAGTGGGCAGCATTGAGCTGCTGTACGATGTTTGAGCAGTGCAAACCCTTTCCAATCTCCCTTCAAATCTCTCTTTTCTCTGGATTGTGAGGCTGGATAAGTAGCTGTGGCAGCTATGCTGATGGGAATGGTTCACCACAAAAAATGCACAAGGCACTTCCTTTGTTCTGTGCATAAATAAATAACCGCTTCGTTTGTGCTGGCAGACTCAATAGACAGTCAGAATAAGGAGGATAATCAACTGAAATAAACAGGAACTTTTTTAACTGAAAGAGGACCTGTCTGTCTCTGCATGAGTGAATAGGGTAATCACCCTCTTCAGAAGCACAAAACACCATGAACACACACACACACACACATACACAACATAGCCTGAATTCAACCAACCAAAACCAATCACACACTCACAAAAAACACCACCGACACAACTTAACGGTCTGAGGGATTTTCATTCACACATACATGCACACACACACATGCACAGACAACAAAACAGACCACACTTAAACTACAACGAGCCTCTAGGTTTGGCATTCACTCTCCCTCTCTTTATTGCGGGGACCTGCGGGCCCCAGGGTGGCCCTTCCTAAATAGAGCAGTCTTATTTTGAAGGACAGGACCCCATGCTGGCAGAAAGCAAACACCGGAGACAGTAGGGGCTAAAGACCTCACACAACCTGTCACCCTGTCACTATTCTCCTCTCTTTAGTCACCGACTTTCCCTTTCTGTTCTCTTACTGACCCACGGCTTTTCGTTTTCTTATCCCTGTCATTTCACTTCTTTCTTTCCCTTCCAGTGACTCCCACACATTGATCAATCTCAATTCGAAACAATGTAATTATTTTTAACATTTGGTCTTGATGATTTTTTGACCCTTGAAGAAACGAGTATCTTAGTGAAACCCTTATTTCTATGTGTATGTGGTGTTATAAACGGGGGTGGTCTTGTGTGGCACAGCAATTAAGTACATAATTGCCTGTCAACCCTTCATCTTGAGTTCTGTTATATTTGATGTTTTTTGGTCACATGATGTCAGGCCACGTAACAACCATAATGTATCTTAATAACTAAATGAAATTCATGAAATAAAAAGGCATTATTTTTGGTCTTTTTTTCTCCCCAAGACCTCCAAATGATACTGCCACATACAAACACTGGGAAAGCAATACATGACCATCACGGTAATGTATCCCCTATTTTTGAAAAACATGACAGAGTGGACACTCAGCATTCAGTCATTTTATCGAAATATTGACTGTCCATTGATCTGGACATTTATGTTCACCCAGTAATCCATATACGCAAAATATTGCAGGAAGGAGGCAGCTTACAGTGTTGGTAACCAGAACAGCGCCGAATGAAGGGAAAGCTCTTTATGGTTTCATCTGAATCAGTGTAGCTGTGCGTCTCCTTAACAAACAGCGTCCTTGAAGCCCAAGGGACAATTAATGAGGAAATGCATTTATCAAGACTAACCAATAGAACTCTGAGATCTCTTTGAATTCAGAATTTCAAACATATAACCTTGCAATGTAATGAAATGTGATACAACACAACCATAAACTACAGACGACACACGGTTGTATCAGTACCTTTCTAACACGGCCTTCACAGCTATTGTACTCCAGTGAATTATATTGCACTGGCTTTCAGGCTTCTCACTCGCTTTCCGCACAACACACCAAATTGGAAAGCCACATTTTAGCCAGCTCGTGAAGAAGAAATACGGCCTCTTGTCAGCAACAGGGACTCGCCTTACAACCGATATATAACCAACGACGTTACCACCCAGCCACAGAGCAAAATAAAGGCTATGGTAACCTGTGTTAAGCTTAAAAATATGAATAATTTATTTTAGTATTGGTATTTTAAACACAAATATAGATTTATAATAATGCAGCTTCCTGGGTTTTTTTTATAAAATAAATGCAACTTCAGACTGGAAGAATTCAATATTGTATCTCAATATATATCTCAATATATATCAATATATCTACTCATTGTCCCACAAACCACCCGAGTCAACTAAAGGTCACGGCTTACAAGGCCCATCGGACTGTTTCCGTAAGAATTTGATGCTTCAATTGCATATTGCGATTTAATGAAGACCATAACTTTACAACTTCTGTCATACATTTCACATAACCATCACTTTTATGTGATGTTGCACTTTTGACATTAGATTCATGCAAATTGATCAATTTGTGTCCCTCAGTACTAACAGGCAAAGACACACACATACACACAATGTCTGGGAACCATAACATGCTGTGACAGATGGACAGCTCTAGCCATATTCCGAAATCCACAGTCACAAGCATGCGAGTACACACAACACACACGCCCAACGAAATAATTTCACCACTCACACACCCTTTCTAAAACCCATTTCCCTTCTGAGCCCCTTCCCCTCTTACGTTTCTCGTCCTCTTCTTTCAGGTCTAATTGACTATTGTGGCAGATGGGGGTGGTGGCTGGTCGGCTGAGCAAATCAATGTCGTCATTGTGGAACTGAGAGAGAGATTAGCAGCTAGTTAGCACTAGTGAGAAAAGGCAGCTGGCACTGTCACTCAAATATGGAGAGGAAATACTACGGGACAGTTATCCTTTATAATTACAAGACAAATAAATGCTCTCTCTCTGTGTGTATAGGCTCCTCATATACATACAGTGAGGCAAACGGAAATCTTCTGAAACACCAAACACAATGCCATACTACTCACAATAGAAAAAAGGTTTTTGAAAGTATTATGAAACCAGGACTTGGGTAAGTCTCAACTCTAAACTCATCCCTTAAGGACAGCGCACAACAAAAAAGGCATATGACAGCTCAGTGGAATCATCCCTCCACTTTGCAAGAAAGCCATGACATGAAAGCTTTGCGAGTGAGGTAGGGCCAACATTCATCATGTGATCTGACCCATAAGTGACTCCAGCAGTTGCCGACAATGTCTCCAGTTTCGTTGAGGCATTTGAAATCCATCAGGCTGATTATGCAGCAGTTGTTTACTTTTACTTATGTTACATGAAGTAAAATTCCAAAATATAGCCATTCAAATAGTAGATGTTACACTTAAAATGGAACATCGGTTGGAAATATATGTACATAATGTATGTACATAGGTGGAAACTTCAGCATCTCTCAATGCAGAAAGACGTTCACTGACAGAAAATGCAGCGGATAGAGCTTGCCATAGTGAGACAATCCCCGTCTCTCATCATATCATTTAGATGTCTCTAAAAGTATCAAACAAATATTTCAATATTCGATTATTCTAGCAATTGTTGAAAGACTTAATTTACTTATCAGGCGATTAATGCAACAATTAATCAATAGCTCAAGTGACTATTCAGCTTTTGCCTCACCGTAGTGGTTGTATTGGGCATGTGCTAGCTTAGCACTTCAGGAAAGGACATAAAACTTTGGAAAATACTTTTTAATGATCTTCACCGAAATACAAGTAAAAATATTAAAGGGCCTTATTATGACTAAAATGGTCAGTTCAATTGGATCTACCCTCGATTACATTTTTTCCACTCAGAAAAATAAACTCATAATAGTTTTTAGCTCTTTTTAAATACTTCCTTTCTTTTCATACAAAATTAAATAAACCCAACTGCACTACAGAAAATACATAAGATACATAAATTCATCATAAAAATGATGTTGGAGCAAACTGAACTACATTTGAGCAATTTTGAAGGAGTTTTATCAAATAATAAGGAAATCCCACGATGTAATGCGGGGGAGCTTTCGTAAAAGTTATTAGAAGTTAGTTTCAAATATAGATTATTTCTGCTAGTGAGTACTTTTACAGATTTGTCATGAATCGTTACAGATGAAGGTTTGTTTACTGCTCTACTTGTTCTATTGATACTGTTGTTTTATTGACGTCTTATTCTGAAGTCCAGTGAGTTCAAACGACTATTCAACAAATAATTCCTGGCTGCTTTTTGATGTCGATATTGTCTATAAGGTCGGCTATTCGTTGAAGCACTAGACTTCATCTCAACAACTCCTGTTACACACATTTGTGCTGGACTGCCAAATTTCCGTTTGAGAAGGTTGGGATTTGACGACAAGGAATCTCAAGATATTGATGCAGCTGGACTGTTGCACAGCTGCGCTGGAACACTGCTCCCACTTTGTGGGGGTTCAACTGATATTACCAAAACTCAAAACGTCATCGGCCCATAGGAGGGATTGACTGTCATAAACTCGGGGCATCTGCCGAATGGATCCAAATGGGAATTCTGCACAACTGGCTACCTGCCAGTTGACTTTCACAGTTCACTTGTGTAAATATGCCAGAATATAAGTTACTGAGTCCAAACACATCATAGGCACGTCACCATTCTACAGCAACATGCTACTGGTTTGTAGATTAAGATGCACTAAAGAAAATTTAAGAATCTTAGAGAACATGTACTTTTTTCATTAAAAACAAGCTCAAACAAACGATCTCTCACACACACACACACACACACACACACACAAAATAGATGCACACTTCTTGTCCCCCACACACGCGCGCGCGCACACGCACAAGCACAAACAAGTTGGCATTATGTAGCCAGCATCCCATGAGAGATATTATTCAATTTCCTCCAGGGTTCCCACCAGGACTACTATGGCTGGTCAAAGCAGAGCAGAGCAGGAAAGCTAACAAGGCTCATGTTGCTGCTCAACATCTTCAGAAAGCTGTCTCTTCCATGACTGGAGGGACTCATGGTGTCAGTTACAAGGCTCCTTCTTCTGCTGGGTCAAAGCAAGTTCAACAACAGACGCTTCTTACACTCTTTTAACACAGCATGTTTTGACACGACTCTAGGGAACTAACTTGATTCGAAATTTTGCAATGTCCTTAACGTGCTGAGTGAATTCTAGGACTCGCCATCAGCTTGCATCCCTTCCGAAAGACGAATGGCCTTCATTCTTAGATGAAGCTTTACTGATGCGTTGTATATGTCGACAAATTGTCAGAAGGAAATCCTTTCAGAGATTGTTATTCATCTGCAGTCATGTGGTTTGGATATTGGAATTATTAAATGAAAATAAAAATCCTAGGATTAAAGGTATAGAATTCACAGCAATCATTGGCCTTGTCCAAGTTCACGTGCTATTCAACAGGAGAAATGTAATATGCTAACTGTGAACAGCTGGAGGCAGGTTTAATTAGACTGAGTGTATGTGTTATCGCTCCATGTTCTTCAGGCAATAAACCAGGCTTGCATGCTAGCCAAAACATGATGGCATGAGTAAAACGATGCCATCCAACATGTGTAGCAAGACTGAGCCCTACAGACATTTTGATCAATGGAGACACACAAATGAATAATATGCTAAGAACCTTGACAGTCGTGAACCTCCAGACATGACTTCAAACCAGGCACTGGTTCTTGTTTGTACAGATGTTGTATTATTTGAAAACAAAAAAAAAACTTGTTGCCTCCTGATAATTATGGTCTGATTATTAAGCAACACCTTGATCTTTGCTCTCCCTCCCCCCGCTAGGCAGCAACAAAGGAGTAGGAAAGAGAGGTAACATGATATGGACGAATACTGAGCGTCCTCCACTACACTCAAACACTACACAGCACCATCGCCAGTGCCCTAAAACACTTAATATATTAAAGATATAAGGCCATAAATTCTTGTTTTCATGTCAGCGCAAACCTTTCTGCCACTGTTTTTCAGGAAACACCTCACTGATCACATTCAAGAAAGGTCACTAGTGTCTACACATGCATCAGTGTTGAGATGAAACAGTAACGTGTAGTCAAAGAGTGGAGCAGTAACATGAGAAGGGAACACACACATTGAGGCTTTCTAATGTATTTTGCGGCCACTTTTAAGCCTTTTATTTTAAGCTGCACTCCTAGCCGGAGTAGAAAAGGAGATTCTGTGTATCAAATGTGTTCTACCGCAGCCTAAAGACATTAGTTGTCATACTCTTTGTGCACAATATGTTCAAACAGTAATCCATTTCACCAAAGAAAACAAGGCACCTCCATAGTTTCTGTGTAAACAATGTTTGGGGATGATTTACAGGCCCTTACTGGTCTTACTGGTTTATACATTGTATACGTTTATGCTCCTAGAATGTATAAAAATTGGATCTGACCGTTATAACAAATACAGAGTTTAAATTACAGCATCGTGACCAATTTGTCTAACTGGGTTGATTTTCAAATTGCATTATCATTATTATTATTACTATAACTAGAAGTAGTAATAGTGTTTTAGCTCTGCTATTTTTTACTTTGCATTTTGTACTCCATCTGCGTTTTCTATTTTTATTTTATCTTCCAGAGTTTCTTCTTTAGGATGCCTACAGTCATGACTCCGACTGTGACTGTTGTGGTGTCTGCAGTACAACATCAAGGCAAATCCCTGTGCGTTTAGTGTCAAACGACTTAGAATGACGTTTGATTCCTGTCAAATTTTTAAAACTCACCACATCCATGCTCACAACAACATGTAATTTCACACCCTGTCATTTCACACAGCAGCTATCCAGTTTCCCCATGTGCCATGACACACGCACAAGCATCCAATGACTGACACTCACATGCACGAATACACAGCCTTACCTCCATTGCCAGTGCTGCAGTCTGTTGGTCGTAGTGGTTGAGGAGATTGGGCATAAAGGTGGTGTTATAAGGTAGATCCTGGCACATTCTCAGCCTGATGGGCTCACATGTAAACTCACTGTGGCTCTCTATGGACTCCATGTGAATGCAGAAAGTAGGAGAAACCAGGGAGAGGAGTAGGATGAGAGCAAAAATGAAGGAGGAAGAGCAGACCATTTGCCTGCAGGAGATAGCTGGAGTATGCGGGTACCAGTCTGCCATGGCTGCTCTCATTTTCATTTTAGACATTTCTCCAGATAGCAGGCCAGACCGAAGACTGGATCAACACCAAGACTGCCACGATCTGATGCCGCTGAATATTCAAAAAAGCCGTCTGCTCCTTCTGCAGTACTATCTAGCCTTGGGGACTGGGATTGTGTCATAGCCTCTCCTGTTAGAAGCAATGGAGTTCATTTTTGGATATATATGTGACCCACCAAATGAAAAAAGGAATCCATCCACCCTAAAAAAACAGCAGGGACACGATACTCCCCGTAACCCTCAATTCCTCACTCTGAATCCTAAAGGGTGGATTTCTTTAAAAACAGAGCTGAATCCTTTGTTAATCTCCAATTTCATGGAATATTCCTTGATTAAAACAAAGACCAGAGAGAGAGTCCATTGGTTCCATCTGTAAAGTGAGACCACATCCCTGGGATAGTATGTCCACCATCAGCCATCTGCTGGATCTCCTGGACTATGTCTCTTACGTTTTCCTCTTTCTCTACGTCGTTGCCAATGACGATTTAAGGTCAAGCTTCACATCTGATTCAGCACACACTTCCAGGAGAGGACAAAGGCTGGTCTT
This sequence comes from Brotula barbata, assembly GCA_900303265.1. Lineage (NCBI taxonomy): Eukaryota > Metazoa > Chordata > Actinopteri > Ophidiiformes > Ophidiidae > Brotula > Brotula barbata. The sequence goes on from OMNV01012813.1 coordinate 29,105, forward strand.
TCACATTCAGTGGTAACACCGGAGTGGACGGTTCAGGCGGGTCCTGCAGGTTTAAAATCACAAAAACAAGCAGAATGGGCTTTAAGTACTGTACTTTTCATGGTATTGTCTTATCTGTTGTTCCTTACAGGTCTTGATTAAGCTGAATTAGGCTACATTCACACGAAAAGTTGAAATAGTTCTGATCTTTAACTGTAAATGTGATTGTTAAATGTAATAACACAACAAACCGTATATGCACGACAATTGGATGACAATGCAGCCAAGACCTGTTGTTACTCCTATTTCTTAAGATATTAATTCAAACACTGAACATTCACGACGCATTAATTCAAGTTTAAATGCAAATTGGCTGTTAGACTTTGCCATCCATCCACAGATTGTTGTCTTCCATTGCTTCTGGCACCTATTCCTGACACTGAATAATGACGTCAGAGATCGAATGCATGCACACTGAAGGGAAACATGTAAAAACGCAAAAAAATCTGATGTGACTGTTCTCAATGAGGACACGTGGCCACAGATCAGATTTGTATCTGATCCAGTTCTGAAAAAAGTAAGATTTGTGTGTTCACACTGGTCAGAAAAAAAAGAGAGAAATCAGATCTGTGCCGTCATATGTAAGGTAGAAATTTAGATATGGACCACATTCGCCGTCTGGTGTGAACGTGGCCGTTATGGCGGTACAAACATGAAACAAGCTAACAAGTGAATATCCCCAAACAGCGAACTTCATTCTCAAACTTCCGGCGTTCCAGCATGAACTAAAACGACGTACCTGACTGGCGAAAATACATTGAAAGGGAAACTTGGCCTTAACGGTTGTGTTGCACCTGCAGGGCAGCAGACGGAGCGGTCACTCCCCCTCACCCCGACACACACACACACACACACACACACACACACACACACACACTCCCTCCGGGTCCTGTCATGTTTGTGTGAGACCGACCGGGAAACTCGTAACAACACCGTGCTATTTTTCACACTCTGTTACTCGGTGACTTTTTGATTCACTGCGCACGAAACTTCACAAATAAAGCCGAAACAACCTGTAAACGCGAAGGTGTTCGTCGGGGAGTCGGAGCGCCCTCGGCTCCTCTCTTAAGTTTCGCTGTAACATTTAGCTAACAGGCGGTGAAACGCTGCCATTCAATCCATCTCCAACCGCTGCCCGTGTCAGCCTCTCCAATGGACGTTCGCTCCTCTGCTTTTAGAAAGCTCGGAGCTTTAAAAGGTTCCGGTTACTGAAACGGGAGCCCGGCACGATGACATTTCTGATTCATAGCCCGCGACAGAGCTTATCAATCCTGGGAAGTGTTGCGTTTGTCACCGCAGCGTCTCCAGCCGCACCGCGCACTGTGCACTCCCACTGTACACGCCGCCGTTTACGATCCGGTCTATCGGGCTTCCATATGAATATTTGAACACAACGCATAACTAGCTTCTTTAAAATGATTCTTTTTGATAATAAATGGCTTACCGTGTGTTTGCGTGGATTAAAGCGTAGTCCGGGGCGCTCCGTGGATCACCGGCTCCGTACGCTGCAGTGCTGCGTTGTTTCTGTTTGCAGCTGGTTGCCTGCAGCATGCACCCCGCGTCGTGACCGCGGAACTGTCGGGAGCGCGCGTAAGAATGGAAACTGGCCCCACCGCACGCAATGCACCGCCGTGGATGTGCAAAGCTGGAATCAGTGGAAATTATTTGTACATACAATTAATATCGCGGTGGCCCTGAAGCCAGTTATGCTTTAATCCACATCGATTATATCAGTAGCAGGAGTGTCTTTAAATCCCTCTTCGCTGGACCCAAAAACAGTTATATCACTTTTATTCTCATTCACATGTTGATTTATTCAATGCATAACTGAGTGCAGAGGAAGAACCAATGAAAGACGAAAACAAAAATTTAAAAAAAGTTACAAAAACAATAAGGTCAATGATTTAATATTCACAGATATCATACCATCAAGAGAATACAGGGTAAAAAAAAAAATCATAAAACTTTAAGCAGAGTAAAAATGTACATTGGACCAATGTTAAATCAAATTAAAAGAGCAATGGGCTGACTTTGTTCTACATACCAAGTTCATGAGCTCTAGAAAGACAGTTGGCCTGAAATAGGAACGAGAATGGATTTATTTCTGTTTTCACTGTTGTGTTGTTTGGCTATTTTAGTAGCTGTAGTAACTGCTCGCTTTTCTCTGCCTTACAACCTAAAATTTAGGATGATTATTATTATTATTATTATTGCATCCGATTTTCAGGTTTTTCTGTGTGAGATATTTGGACCAATGGATAGTGTAAAATTAATTTACAGGGTGGTTGCATACTAAAACTTCATATACAGGAGATTCATTACTTCATAGCAAACAGGACAAAGGTTTGAGGCCCCATCCTCACAGTGTGATGCACGGTTAGTTTAACCAGTTCTTCTGCATGTATGATCTGTCACTGATCCTATCCATTCAAACCCAACATACTACAAATACAGCAGCTTAAGGCAAAAGCACTTTCTATTTCTACTAGTGAGAATACTTCATATCTGTGATTCCTTTTTTTCCCTGCTGAAACACTTTTCCTCATAATATAACCTCCACACTGACTGAAATTACCCACAGTGATAGAGGATATGTGGTTGTTGTGACTGTATAAGTCGAGAGGATATCAATATTTATCCCTCACAGCCTCAGGATTAGTTGTGCGTGCTACAATTCCTTTCTGCTCGATTGAGCACAGCACTAGATTAACCGTTTCATGGCTGATCTGATTTTATCTGTTCGAGTTGTAGCAGATCTGTGTCAGCCGAGGCCGATGGCCCACATACTTGTTTAACCTCTTGATATATCCCCACTTAACATTGACACACCAATGTTAAGTATACTTAAAGTATATGTAATCCCTGCAGACAGGCTGCAGAGGATTTTTAGTGTAGCAAAGAATCAACAAAGATAATTTGAAATGACCATAATATACAATATAATAAGAGCACTTCTTCGTTTCATTCCACGGAAGCTAGTCTGTTACATTTTAGCAAAGGTAGCAAAAAGGTTTCTTTTTTTTACGCTCTAAATCTATTCACTTCAAAATCTTCACACTTTAACGTGAAGCTGACTGATAGTGATAAGGACACGAATAGGGACATAGTCACAAAAAGTAAAAAGACCCAAAAACAACTCAAAATGTAGCAGTTATTGAATCTCCAGCGTTCAACAAACCAACAGTCTCTCTCCCTACATAAGCTATAGAGGAAACTAATGACACTAATACTATGAATTGTGTGAAGTGAAATTTTGTGACCACTTTTACTCTACACTGTCCTACAATCATGCATGTTATATTTAAAATACAATCCTACAGTTGGCCAGTGTGTGTAAACTGCTTTAACACTTTTTCAGAGGCAATCATTGGATTATATTCAATTTGGCAATCTTTTAAGTGGCCTGTTGAACATGCCATAGATGCCTCAAATGATAAAATACAAAAAAAGTCTTGTGATTAAATAAAGCTGATAAAAAAGTTAATATAAAATAGTCTAAAATTACTTCACACTGGCATTCATGCTTTGCATGACACATTTGGTACTGTGCTCATGTACAGTAAATCACAGTAAATTACCCACACAGTGGAAGCATTTCAGCGTGCTTCAGTCATTAGGAAATGCAGCTACTGTAACCTGCATTGCTCTATTCTTCAGCTGTAGATATAGGACAAATAGATTAAAATGAAATCAAACAGAATCATTCTAGCAGTCTAGCACCCAGATACCTCCATGACCCTTGCCTGCTGCTGTGATGTCAGAGCATAATCTACTAATCTCAAACCAGATGCATTTTGTCCAGTTAACATTCAGGATTCGGGCGCTGTCCAATCAGGCTTTGGCTTTGGGCAGAGAACTTCCTCTTTTCATCAAACTGGAAGAGAAAATGGGGGATTGAGAAATGTACAGACCTGTATGCACGGTGTATAAGAGAATGAGTAAGAGAGTGAATGTGTTAGTGTGATTAAAAGTAGAATATAAAACAACTGGTCGCACATATGTGGAAATGTGAGTATGTGTGAAGGAAAATGGTCCTCCTATATGGCAGGGAGTGTATATGTACTCTGTGTGTGTGATTGGAGCTAAATGGGTGTGCGTCTGAGTCAGACAGTGATACACACAGACACATACACCCTTCAAGCTTTGCAACCCACACAGATACACAGACAGACACACACCTGTTCTTTGATGTAGCTTTTCCCACAGGGTGCCAGGCCTCTGAGAGCCAAGCCAACTATGAAGCACCAGACAGACAGACCAACTTCAGCTGCTGACAACACAGCACAGGGGATCCACAGAGCCAGGGTGGTATCCTGAGAGATGGGAAGAGACCAAATTAAACACAGCAACTGCAAGAGGAAGTTCACCTGTGATGCTTTTAGGAACCTACATGCTGGTTTCAATTGGCAGAAAAGATTAAAGAGGACAAAAACAGAACTAATGAAAACAGACAAGTGAGACACATTATCAGTATCTATGTACGGAATCTGTAATACAACAACAACAACTGCATTCATTTACTCTTCTTCAGCAATGCAGCCATAGAAAAGTGCAGACTTACATAGATTCGTGTTGTGTCAAATGGGCACTGGGCACTGATGGGTGATCGTGCATTGATGTGTGTGCCATTACATCCCACCATCAAACCCTGGCCATTGTGGGCAATAGTGAGAGTAATGGCCAAGATGAGCCCTACACAACATGCTGCAGACAGCAGGGCATTCAGGAATGACACAATAAGAAGACCAATTTGCTGGAGACAGAAAAACAGAGAGAGGAAGATGGGAATAAGGTGAAAATTTGTTTCAGGGACAACATACACAGGGTAGTTTAATTATCATTAATTAGTGTGAGATTATATTTCTTACCATCTTAAGCATAGAAAGGTTCCTTGACACCACAATGGCAATAATACCACTGGTAATACTCTGCAATATCCAAACAGCAAGATGATTAATGTTGTGTTGAATGTGAGAAATATGCAAACACAGAGATTCTTCAACTGTGGTCATACGGCTACCAGAGGAAAGCAATATAAGTCAAACATATTTTGTAGCACATTCTGCACAGACTACTCAACATTTAAAAACATTTCAAAGCTCAATTCAAAGACATCAGCATTATTATTATCTACCATTCTATCTGTAACCTCAGTGTGATGAAGCTACCCTAGAGCGTCTGGTTTGCAAAACCTGCTCTCCAAAATAAGGCAAGTTCAGTCTTGATTTCTGAGAAAAATACACAATATCATTACCAAGCTAAGGCAGCAACACACTAGAAATAAAGGCAAACAGTTGTTGCTCTGATGTGCAGAGGCATCAACAGTATAGTAATTGTAATCCAGGGAAAGTTACTGATTTATCATGCTCTGATCAGCAATGAGGATCATTATTTTTCTGTGTGTTTTATGTGCATACATAAACCCCCTGATACAGATAATTGTTTGATCAGAGCCGCTGCTTTCACTTAGAGATAAATGGTTGAATATCCATTGGCTCACCAGCAGGCCTGAGGTGACAGAGATGATGTTGGCTGCAGTATATTCTGTGGTGACATGCTGGCTTGGTTTGGAAATGTGACGAAGGACATTTCCATGGACAACAGCTCCAAGGATGAAGTTAACATGACCGACCAGGATGAGTGTTAAGCCCTTTTTCATAAGCCTCGCTGGCCCTTTGTCCTTATCTGAAACACAGCAATTCAAGACAGTATTTGTACAGCCTATACTGTACATTTATCAGTACCCAAAATACCAGTATATAAAATTCATAATGTTCTTAAGTAATGTCTGAGGTTATATCAATGGAGTGAAACTAGACAAATGACACAGACAATTATAGGAGTAGCAGAAGTAAATGGAACAGTATAGTAAATGTAATATTTATGTTATGTAATGGTTTGGCTTATACATCACATACTGTATGAGCGTTTTAAATTTCTCAATGGATCATAATTGAAAATACAGGCCTGTCCAGTGATGCATCATTTAACACATTATGCAACACAGTGTTTCTTCATATTGACTACAATAAAATGTAGCCACATAAATAAATTTAATTTATCTGTCTCGTTTTAGTCCTTCAAATAAAAGAGCAGGCACTCAATTTGAAAGTGACTGTCTTCTGGAGTGGCTTTGCTTCTGTTTACATTTGCATTACCGATTTCACTTTTAAGGGACTATAAAAGTTGAAAACAAAACGAAGAAATGAATCAAATTACAACAAAGTTGTCCGTGTAACTAATAATTCCTTATCTCAAAGCCGATCACCTTATATTTTCATTTTTCTCAGCAACATTTAAGCTGCCGAACATCCGTATACATTCTGCAGCATGTTTACCGAGTGCTGCTGAACACTAACTACAAACCATAGGAATGGCGTGTTTCCATTGAGTCATATTGGGGAAACGGGACGAGGCAACATGAAAAAAAAAAATGGGACCCACTTATAAAACGTGTTGAAACACGTCGCCAGAACCTGGTATCTAAGGCATAAACAGAACCGCTACCGTTGTACACGATGTTTGGCTAGCTACATGCTAACGTAGGATGAAAACACCTGTTCCATCCTACCTGAGGGCCTGCCTGCACTTCCGCTTAGCTTAGAGGGGGGAAAATGATTTTAACACATAAAATAAAAAGACCTTTCCTAACGAAGTGACGTTTTTCAACTGCGACTCAAAAATCACTTACCAAAGGTGCACATTTCTCCGGCAGATCTATTTTTCCCGACTTGGAAGTTAATTTACCGATTTACTTCTTACGCCCTGTTAAGGGTCAACCAGGAAGCAGGCACGGTTCCCAACGTGACGTCATTGAATTCGTCTGTCCATTTACCTGTAGGCTAGGAGGCGGGACAGGAACTACTGCTACTAATAATGTAACTTTTAATATTACCATATAATACAACAACAACAATAATTATCAAAACAATGCAACAACCAAACATATTTCAAAATTCATTAAGGGGTAACAAACTTGCGTTTCATATCAAAACAATTATAAAGGAATCAGTAATGAGATAGAGCCTGTGTGAAGTTTGTCCAGTGACGGGCTGGTTTTTAATCAGTAAACCTGTACTATTTGCAGACAGAGAGAAAAATAACCTGAAGAGTATAAGTGCATGTACTATATATGGAAAAATGCAGACAAGAGTACAACAGTACCTAAATAGGTAAAGTATAAGTCTCATTTTTCTGATCTCAAGTGACAGCGTTGCTAAGCAACTCAGCAGCCAGCATCAGTAGAAATCTGTGCCTGAAAGCTCATCCAGGGTTTAAAATATGGATGGCCAAACGCTGTATATCACAAGCCCTAAGGTGGAAGACAAGATAAATAAAGTCCTAGGAACCTCAGATGCATTTGTAGAACTAAATAAGTATTACATTACATATGTAATGTGAAATTCTAAACTGCATCATCGAGTTTAAAAGCCATTACTGTCAAGGCCCAAGCTAACAGACTATCAAAGTAACACATTGGCAACGGAAATACTGAAATTCTTTATCCTCTCATCAATGGCGGTGGGGGGGGACAGAGGGCATGTGTATCCATACATCACACATGGAGGCAAAACGTAGGTGTCATGAAAAATCAAAATATAAGAAAACATAAACTGAAAAAGCACAATCGAAACATGTGTGACAATCTACAACATTACAAATTTAAACATCAGACTTATGGTTTTTGCATACAGTTATCTACACTATATTTTATTATATGAGCACCATACACACACATAAATACCAGTATCAAAATAGAGGCACAAATGTGTTATATATGTAACACCCACAGAGGATGAAAGAGTGTAGGGGAGGGGGGAAATTGTGATCACTATATGTATGCGGGGTATGAGTATGTATATCAAATTTACTCTAAGTACTTAGGAGGGATGTTCCGTGTGTATGTGTTCGTGTCTGTGTTAGTACATGTCAAGGGGGAAGGATCCATCACCTTTAAAAAATCACCTGCTGTTACATATTTAAAAATAGCACACTTTAACACCCACACACAGACATATTGCTGCAGTGTCTGTTAATACATTCTCAACGATGAAGGCCAGTTAGTCCAACTCTTCAGCCAGCACTTCAACATTCTCATATGAAACACATACCAGTGCTGTTATTTGAGGTAATTAATTCATGTACAGTATGTACACATAGTGTCATCTTTACATGGTACTTACACCTCTCTAGGTGTTATACAGTATGAAAACCTCACACAAACATCTTCCTATATGCGCTATGAAAAATCTATTTTACCACTATAATCAAATTTTCTGTGTCACTATTACTTTTAGCTACAACAGTTGTGATTTTTTTAACAATTTTGCAAAAAAGGTAAAAAAAAAAGATGTGTGTATGTGTGTGATAATTCAATATGTTTCTGTTAGGACTTAATTTGATACGAACTTTTTGCTATTGGCCAAAAATGATAGAATGTTGAAAAACCGTCTTGCTGTATATGTACCTTCAACATCTGAGAAGGTACATAAAACCAAATGTCTGAGTATGTAAAAGCAATGTGTTTTACTTCTTTTCAGTTATAAAAGTCTGTGCCTTTTAATTCAATGTACAAAAAGTGATTGAATAAGCATTATTAAACCATTAAACCACGACAGACAATATGACATGAGGGAGAAACAGACAAAAGGAGAGAGAAATCTATAGTATGTTAGAAATAACTGAGTTTTTGTGTGTATGTGTGTGTATGACAAAATGAAGAGATGATCACATCCTAACACAGGAGGTGACAGCTGCCAGCCTGCAGACTTCCACAGTCCTTACATTCAACAACTGCAACAGAAATGAAATGAATGAAGAAATGCCTACCAAGTTTTTCCTTTGCTTATAGGTGGAAGATAAAGTCCCCCGTCTTCCAGCTTCAGCAACTATGTTATTTTATGAGAGAGAAAGAAATAAAAGATTTTTAAAAAGATACAGGGAAAAACAAATTTGAATCTGGAATATAAACTATGGAAACGTCTAATAATAATAATGATAATAATAATACTACATTAACAATAGTATGTAGATAATTACTAATCACAAATGTCAACTTGAAACATTGAATTTAAAAAGACACACTTTGCTCCCCTCTGCATGGGTTCACGTCCACCTGCATTAAATACACATCACAAACGGTCCTCTACTGCCCCCATATGTTGGCTGGTGGTAATGCATCCTTTGTGTACATGTGATCCCTTTATCTCACATCTTCAAGGACTTCTTAATCCAGGAAATTTTGCACTTCTATGGAAAATGGAAATACCCATGACTCACTCAGTCTAAGGGTTTGGGCTTCACATCATTTGAACATTGATAAATTGCTATTCCGCACTAATTCAGAATTACTATCTACATATTTAAATGGAATTTCCTATCTTAATTTTCAAGCTCTAAATACATGCTAATTGGATCCATCTACACGGTTCCAGTGCTGATATTGATACATAACACACTGATCTTGATGAACATCTTGTGTTGGATAGAGGTGGTGTCACGGGTCAGGTTTCAATGAGTGATGGGAGGGTCACACGAGTGGGGATAACTGCAGTATAAAAAAAACATACAGACTACAGCTAGAGGAAACCGTGTATCACAATTAATATCAATATTGTAATGAAAACATCTCTCTCTCTCCTCCAGGAGGTCTTCATTATTCTTTTCATCCTGTGGTAACAGTGGTGTTTGTGGATGACTCAGGAGAGACCAGACCCTGTTCCAGTTGTGTTCCTGGTATTACCAGACACAAGTCACTCAGTGGAGACACAGACTAATGTGAGAAGAAGCGCTGATGTTGTGGAGATATTAGTGATCGCCACGTGAGGCTTTTAGAACCATTGTATCGAGAATAGATTGACAACACAAAGGTCCCTTTGTGGACGGGCGACATCTGGTGGTATAAAAATATGCATTACATAAAATGGTGGTGACGCAATGTTTCATTTGTCATCTATGTCAGTATGTTGCGCATCACACGCACGTGTCGAGGGATTGTTTTGTACTTTCTATTAAATATTGTTGAAGAACACATAAACCGGATGCTGTGATGATACCAATTCACCAACCACATCGCTACTGTCGGTATACGGGTGCCTATAAGCAATGCGTTAAATACAAAACACAATATAATCAAATTGACGTTGTGTCCCTTCATTTTAGACAAAATTTTGCTTGTTATGCAGACAGTTGGTAATACCCAAATGCAAAAACTTCAAGAATCGATAGACATAATGTTACCGATAAGACAATTCAGTGTAATAATAAAACAATAATAATAGTAACTAAATAAAAAGGCACCCACGATTTGGTTTAAAACTCCTTAGTTTTGGTTGATTCTACGTTTAAAGGGGCGGGGGTGGGGAATATAAAAATTCACCCATGTAATAAAAATGCAATATTGCGAAATAAATGTACACTGAGCCGAAATGATTCATGCATGTAACTAAAGCATGTATATCTGCATTACAGTAAAAACGAGTTTCTTCCTGTAGATTAGAATTGCAATAAAAGTGTTCGCAGGATGAATGTAGTTCAGTGTTTTTACATGTCTTCACCTTGATTAAACCCAAATCGTTCTCGCTCATTTGAGATTTGGTTCGTTCTGTAGCCAAGATAATTCAAACCTCCTTGTGTGACAAACCCTGTCTGGTGCACCGGAACACAACTTCAAATCCTGTTCAGAGTAGAGCTACATATAATTGTACTATTTCTCATAGAATAGTTAACTGTGTGTGTAAGGGAGACATATATGCAGAATCTTCTTTTTTTAGCATCTGAATGCTAAAACACACGAGTATTTTGTTTGATGGGAAGTTTGACACGACGTTTCCGTCACTCTTTAAACACATTTGTTGAATAATCTTATTCTATTATTCATCAAATAAATAGATTATTAAAGACCTGATTAAACGAACGTTTTAGCGTGTATTCAAAGTGTTCAAGCAAAAGCGGAAGTAGAGGGACGATATCGCTCTGTATTCGCCTATACTCTTTCAGTACAGCTGTCTCACGTTGCCAGGCAGTGATGCAGACAAGCTCTCTGGAAAATAAAGAGATACTTGTGTCGCGGCCTGGTGGATAACAAGACCCCTGTCCCTGCGCCCACTATGCGGACTCTTATCGTCGCCGAATCCGCCTGCGCGAACCGAAAATTGTGGATATTTTACGGAGGTTGTTAAACTGAAGGCAATTAAAGGGGGGCGCAGTGTTAGTTAGCTAGCTAGCTTTCGCGACAGTGTAACGGAACACGGACTTTTCCACACAGCATCCTACTGACTGATTAATCATGGCTACGAATGGTAACAATTTAACGCCCGGGATGGGAGAGATCATCCAGTTAAACGTCGGTGGGACACGGTAAGCTTGGCTAACACGGTTTGATAAATGGTTATCGTTTATTTAGCTACGCATCTCATAATGCATTATTAGTATCCATAGACGGGTGTAGCTAATGTAAATACAATACTGCACTTCTTGTGTACTGTAAACGTTGATTACTTCATTATACGTCACTCCTTCTCCTCCCATCTCACTCTACTCGGTGGACCTCAGTAATAAAAGTATATACCAATGCAATTAATCTCTGTATTCAGTCAAAATGTATTAGGTGCGTAACTGTGTGTACTTTGTGTGTGACTCCACTTACGAACAAGCTGTTTGTAAATGCTGATTAGAGGGTTCGCAGTTAATGGAAAAGTGGAGAATGTTAATTACGTTTCCTGCTCATGCTGTAAGAGAAATGTATATTTGTCGCTGTGTCGGCAGAAAAATGAATATTATATAACCCAAGTTAAAATGAGTATTTAGATGAGTTTCAGTCCAAGTCCATGTAAGCAAGGTACTTTGACCTTACGTCCTTACGTCTTGACGTGCATAGTAATTGCTGTGTTATTGTTCACAGGTTCAGCACCTCCAGACAGACTCTGATGTGGATCCCAGATTCATTTTTCTCGAGGTCAGCTAACACCTTGAACATGGGTTTCTCAAGGAATTGAACTCGCTTTATGCCATAAAGGGTTATTTAAAGCACATCGCATAAGTTTAACAGGACAGTTCACATTAATAACCCTTTAATAATTGAGTTTACCACACGCAGTAGAAACAGCGCAAAAAAGTAATGTAAAGTAAAGGACGTGTTGGGTATTATTTTTTACAGAGATCCCCAGGATGCATCCTGATATTTTTGGAGAGTCCATGGAATATCCATGGACTGTTTGTGCACTTGTTATTCTGCCTGACACCCTCTGACTGCTACATACTCAAAAAAAATGAGGAGTGACAGTAATTCTGTTCAGATTGCACCATGATTGCATTTGTGGGTTACCTCAGAACACTGGAAACTAGACCAGGTTAGGCCTTTGGTGAATCAAACCCAGTAGTAAGTCAGTATAGGGGGAGAATCATGAGAAATATGCCATATGTTTGGCCATAATGCCGATAGGAAACTACAGCAAATCTGCATAAACACAGTGTGTATAACAGTGTACATATTTCAAAGGAGAGACACAGAGACCACGGTATCATGGGAGTCGAGTTGATTAAATTTAACTTCACTGGATTCCTTCAAAGACTGTGGCTGAAACTGTGGTAATACTGCTGCTATTAAATAGGTCAGTGACTCATTGCACGACTCGCCGATGCTTTTCTCTGCTAACACATTTAATGCACGGTCTGAGTGTTTTTGTGCTATTTATTAACCTAAAAATGAACAAATTCATGCTTCATAAATTATTTTAAGGCACAGGTCTATTGGATCGAAGCAAGAAAATGTCAGTGTGACAATTACAATCTTCTTAGACTGTAAGAAGTAACAAATTGAGTCACTTTGGTCTTAAGTCACTTTGGTCTTCATATTATAAAATTTGAAGAGTAAATGTCACTTAGCAAAGATACTTATGTCAGTGCTATTCTGGTATTGCAACATGAAACAGGTGGTTAGGGCCTGGCAAATACCACAGTCATAACTAACTTAGTTTTACAGCAGCTGACCAAAGTACTGCTAATGTCTGCTGGTCCAGCTGTCCGTCTGTCTGCCTGCCTGTCAGTCACTTTGCCCCCAAACTATCTACAGTCAAAGTCATTCTTCATTCAAAGTACAATGCTTAAAATGAGGGAAATGCTTTCAAAGCATCTGTGAATATAAGGCTGATAAAAATACAGTACATAGTGCTACTTTGGTCAAAGTAATCACAACGTCTGCGACAGCCGGACACAGTTTTTAGTTAATTTTACAAATTATTTGGTTGTTTATTGCAAGTTGAAGTAACCGAGCTCTGAGATGGAAACAGAGAAGCACTTTGGTTAACTGGAAATTTGTGTGTGTGTGTGTGTGTGTGTGTGTTTTTCCAGTTTGCTGAGTGGAAGGATATCAACTCTTCGGGATGAAACTGGAGCTGTAAGTATGGGCCTTGTTGCCTTTTCTTTCAAAACTGGCACAGCGTTCAGGGGTAGAGGTCAGTAAAAGAGGTTCCGGCAAATACGAAATAAGACGAGACTTGTGAAATTGAATGCTTTTTCTTTATAAAATGAAATAACAGATGACAGAAAAAGTTTATGGCCCACAGTTCGTATTTCTATTTTTTTAGTCTGCGTCACACTACTAAATTTACCATACATTTTACCATTTCTATTATTTCATGTTTACCTTTATTGTTTTGTTTTTTTGACCTCATTGGTCCAGCACTTTGGGTCAGCTCTAGATTTTTTTTTTTTACGTGTTTTATGAATAAATTTGACTTGACTTTTTATTAAATTAAAGTTGTCTTTATCTCATACTGTATACTGCTCCTCTGCTTCCAGATATTTATTGACAGGGACCCTACAGCTTTTGCACCAATTTTGAATTTCCTTAGAACCAAAGAACTGGACCTACGGTAAGGAGTCATGATATCTTGAAAGTAAAAAGATAAATGCTTGACTTCAGACCAGCGTCTTACAGATTGTGTGGTCTTCTTTTCTTGGTAGGGGCGTCAACATCAGCGTTCTGAGACATGAAGCTGAGTTTTATGGGATAACTCCATTAGGTAGGTTTGTGCAAGAAGTATGAAGAGGGGTGAATAGTCTGGAAGAGTCCTCGGAGTCCTCTCGGTGTAAAATTCACAATTTATCAACAATGCGTAAAACTATGCTGTTTTTCTAAATGCAGTCAAGGCCAAACGTTTACTGATGAATTCATGCATGGTCGGCCAATTATTGTGTCGTGTCAAGAGCAAATCTGGTCACAAGAACTGTCAGTGGTTACCATCACCATACATTCCATAAACACTTAGTTTGTGCTGTTATTGTCAGGAGAGTTTGTATAGCTGTTTTATACAGTAGATGAAGTGTAAAGATGTTCTCCAGTGTCAAAAGGTTGTTTCTCACTTCATGTACAATTGGTCTGAGGTCAAAACCCTAAAGGCATTAGTTCCCTGTAATACATTGTTTCAGTTCTGCTTTCAGTCTTTTTAATTTCCGTACTTTGTGTTTTAGGGAAGGGAACCTTATCCTTAAAATATCACACATGATAATGGATGACCTAATACAAAGTAATAATTGATTACAAAACACATCCCAAAGATCTGTTTGAGGTTAATCTTTCAATGACCTCGTCAGTAGGAAATAAAATAAAAAAATCACAGAGCATTAGAATCATTTTGATCTGCCATCCATTAAGTAAGACATTGTAATTATTCCTATTCCTACTTAAGAAAAGAGGTTCTTGTCCTGTTTTGGTGATACATAACATACACACATAACATTTTCTGTGTTTGTGTGTACTTGTGTGCAGTGCGTCGGCTGCTTCTGTGTGAAGAACTGGACCGCTCATCGTGTGGCAGTGTTCTCTTTCATGGTTACCTCCCGCCTCCAGGTAAAGATATGCAAATAAAGAATGCTGGCTTAAGTCAATATAGAAAATGAAATGAAAACACAGTTGTAAACTTGCTGCTGTTGAGTCACAAAAACAAATAAGCTCATTAATCCAAGTTGACATTTTTACATCTGATGTGATGTTCAGAGTCAGATACCTGGATAGATAGATAGATAGAGATACCTATAGATACTATATACCTTCAGATACCTACCTACCTCATCAGTGTTCATTTCCGTGCTTCTTTCCTTGACAGCCGTCCCAGCCCGTAAAACGAGCCCGACTCCAGCAGCCTCTGGCTCTGGATTCGACGAGCGACCAGGACCAAGCGGAGCAGAGGGGTTCACCCGCACCGGCCCCCCTCCTGACTCAGCTCTTCATGGGCTACCTGGAACAGACGGCAACCACAAACTTGGTGAGAAGACGAGCACAGCCCAATGTGTGTGTGTCCTGATAGATTGCTTTATTGTATGAGTGTGAACGTGTGTGTGCTCAGAATTGATGTTTTAATTGATTATGTTTTCAAAATATCTGAATGAATGTAGGAAGTGTGCTTGTGTCGTTGTGTTTTCACGTACAGGTCTGGTGGTCGACCCGAGGAAGGTGTTGATTGTAGCTGGACACCACAACTGGATCGTAGCAGCCTACGCACACTTTGTCATCTGCTACCGGTAACACTGCATATAAAGTGATCTCTGTAAACCTGATTTACATCCTGTCTGTGTTTCACAAGGGGGAGGGGGGGCATTTCATTATTTATTATAGGAGGATGAAGTCATTGTTAAACAAAAGATGAAATGATGAAAAAATGAAAAACCTGGTAAAACCTGGAATTTTACCTGCAAGAGGCAAATTATTGATCCTGTATGGAGACCATGAACTTAATTGCTTGTGGACATTTTAACCATCCACTGTATATCACAGGACTCTCTGCCTTTGTGTGTGTAATCTGACCACAGAATAAAGGAATCCTCCGGCTGGCAGCAAGTGTTTTCCTCTCCATATCTAGACTGGACCATTGAGCGCATTGCTCTTAACGCCAAAGTAGTGGGGGGCCCGCACGGAGACAAGGACAAGATGGTGGCTGCTGCCTCTGGAAGCAGTATTATTCTGTGGAGCATCCAAGATGGAGGCAGTGGAAATGAGATAGGTAGGATGTGTGGGCTGGAGTGTATAATTCAAGTTGTTAGAATGGTGGAGTTTGCAGAATGTCATGGGATTGTTTGTACCTTGTTAGGTACACTTAGGTGATGGTCCTCTCCACATCCCACGACATAACCCTGAACAAAAACTGACACACACTCCTGTATTTTTCTCACCACCACCACCACAGGTGTGTTCAATCTTGGTGTACCTGTAGACGATCTATTCTTCATCGGGAATCAACTGGTGGCTACGAGCCATACCGGCAAGGTGGGGGTGTGGAATGCTGTCACACAGCATTGGCAGGTAAGATGGAATATCTGTGTGCATTTGAGTTCAAGTTCTTATGTATGTGTGTATGTGTTCATATTCAAGAGTATGTATATTAACCATACTGTGTGTGTGTGTGTGTGTGTATTAGGTTCAGGATGTGGTTCCTATTACCAGCTGTGACACAGCAGGCTCCTTCCTCCTCCTGGGCTGCAACAATGGCTCGATTTATTACATAGGTACTGGAAAACCTTTTGTGTACCCATGATGCACCTGGTTCCTAAAACCTGCCTGTCGCTGACCAGACAGTCTGATAAATTTCAAGTGCCGTTTATTGTCTGTCGATTATTGTCGAGTTGATTCTTTAAAACTTTTTTTTTTTACTGAAGACTTTGTAACAAAAGCATTAAAGCGTCACTTTAAAGCCACTAAAACATTAAGTTACTTCATCTCCCTCCTGTACTCTTCAGTGTTAACAACCCCTGTGAGGTCGCAGACGTCATCTTCCTCTGATCTCAGAAGTTCTTTTCACAGGCCTTATTGTGCTCTTTTTGACCCACAAACTGAATCAGATGTGTAAAATCTATTTTTTTATATCCTAGAATGTTGCCTTGAGTGTTTTTGAGATTGATCTTGAGACCATCATTTGCTGCTATCATTGTAATTCTTATATTATATAAATGACTCTCAGCCTTAATGTGGGCTGACTTGGCTTGTTTATAGGAAAAGGGCTGTCCCTCCTTATTCACTCTGTTAACTGAAAGCTAATAAAGACAACGCTGATTTTCCTCTTCATTCCAGATTTGGTGTTCTGATCCCAGCCCATATTGTGAGCTGAATTTATCGTTATTTATAAATGAGAGTACCTGTTACATAAACAGTCATTTTGATTTCTCTCTCTCTGATTTCCAGACATGCAGAAGTTTCCGCTGAGGATGAAGGATAATGATTTGCTGGTGACGGAGCTTTATCACGACCCTTCAAATGACGCTATCACTGCGCTGTCCGTCTACCTGACGCCTAAGACCAGTCAGTGCACAAACACACATCATATCTTCAAAAATGTTGTGGTTATCTTATCTATATTCACATCGTTCGCCTCTTCTTTCCTTCCCTCTCGCAGGTCTTGGTCTGACACTTTAATATCTCGTATGTGTGTGCGTCACTCTTTCAGGTGTGAGTGGAAACTGGATAGAGATTGCCTACGGAACGAGTAGCGGTGCAGTAAGAGTGATCGTTCAACACCCAGAGACAGTGGGATCGGGCCCTCAGCTCTTCCAGACGTTTACCGTGCACAGGAGCCCGGTGACAAAGATTATGTTATCTGAGAAACATCTGGTGTCAGGTGAGAAACGTGACAGACAGGTGGGAATCAGAGGAGTGGATTCGTGAATCTAACCTTCATGTGTGTTCTGTGTCTTGTTTTTACGTGTCCGTCTTTGCCTGCGTTCCATCAATTTCACGTGTCTCAGTGTGTGCGGACAACAACCACGTACGGACATGGACGGTGACCCGGTTCAGAGGGATGATCTCCACTCAGCCCGGCTCCACTCCACTGGCCTCCTTCAAAATACTGTCCTTGGAGGAGACGGAGAGCCACGGGAGCTACTGCTCCGGCAACGATATAGGTGAGAGAGGACAAGGACAGAGGAAAGATGTGAAACCTGTGGCAGCCATCGCATGAGAGTTAGGAGTAACAAATGATGCACGGACAGATGGAGAGGAACGATAAAAAAGGAGATTCTGTCTTTTTGCTGCTCAGCGACATGTTAAAGCCGTAGGATTAAAGCAGGTTTAAATATTCTAGTTCTAGTTCACTGTTTTGTTTTGGTCAGCTGTGAGACAGCAGCTGAGGTGGATATTCTGATTTCAGGTCCGTTTGGAGAGAGAGATGATCAGCAAGTATTCATCCAGAAGGTCATCCCAATCACCAACAAGCTGTTTGTACGACTGTCCTCCACTGGAAAAAGGTATGATGTCCTCTGTTTGTCTGTCTCTGTTATCCTGTCACCACTACGCTCTGACACGAGGCCGGTTGTTACTCGATCCTCTGTCACACGCAAATAGCAGAGCAGCAAATCTGGGCTCCAAAACCTGCTGCTGCTCCACGCCAACCACCTTCACGGCAGCGGTTATGCTTTTGTCCACACAGACATGTTCCTGTATTGATTGTGGACAGATTTCTAGAACTCATACAGAAATGAAACCGTCCAGCTCTGGCGTGCGTTCACACACACTGTTCGTTATCTCCCAGTTTGCAGGCACATTTACAGACAGAAAGCTCTGTGTGAACGAGGCTTCTTCTGTTTGAGCTTTACAGTGAAGTCTCTGTGTCTGTGTCTGTAAATGTGTGCGCGTGTGTGTGTAAGGATTTGCGAGATACAGTCGGTGGATGGGACCACCATTTCCTGCTTCATGGTGCGGGAGTGTGAGGGTTCCAGCCGGATGGGGTCGCGACCTCGGAGATATCTGTTCACCGGCCACGGCAATGGCAGCATCCAAATGTGGGACCTGACCACGGCCATGGACACGGCTAACAAAGGAGAGGAGAGAAAGAAAGAGGGTGAGGAAGTGGAGACGGAGAGGAGGAGAGGAGCCTCAGTTTGTGTCCTTATTGTGTGTGGCGGTGTTGTAAGGCTGTATGTTTATCTTGGTAGATGTAGGCGGGCCTACAGAGGAGGAGCTGCTGCAGCTGCTGGACCAGTGCGACCTGAGCACCTCCCGCTGCGCCACACCAAACATTAGCCCCGCCCCCTCTCTGCTGCACCACACGCGCCTCCGAGAATCCTGTTCTAGGTAAATCAGCAGCAATACTCCTGCTTCCAGATACACAGTTCATATTTACATTATAGTACACAGAAAGAAATCTCTTTGTACTATGGACAGTACTTAAGCTACTGTGGGAATTCAGAAAACTTATCAACAAGTTTAATTCCAAATGGAAGCAGACCACCACCTCCTGAAGCTCCCACCTCTCTCTGTGTCCCTCGTTCTCTTCCATCGTTCCTAGTCTACAGTTACAGCAGGAGACCATTCCGGAGAGCCAGGCTACATACGCAGCCGTGCGGCCCTACAGGGAGAGCCCCCTGCTGGCCCGGGCACGACGAACCGAGTCCTTCCACAGCCAGAGGTGAACTAACATTTGATATTAAAAAAGTTTTATTTCATATCTTTGTGTCTGTGTTTCCATACCGTACATCCATCTTTTATTTATCTTGTTATAGAGACTTCCAGAACTTCAGCTTGAGTAGAGGCATCCTGGAGTGCACCGGTGCGACGCCATGCCAGGGCCCTGGCCCCGCCCCCGATGCACGGCGTTCACTCTGTGACTTTGGGTCTGAGGACAGCGAGAGGCGGTCTTCAGTCATGGAGCTCTGGGCCAGCAGAACCCTCGCTAACGCAAACGCAGCAGCTGCGACCACCGCAGGGGTCTCCGGAGCAAAGTCAGAAGATGGTCAAGAATCTCCACGGCAACCACCCGACAGCCCGCTGGCCGGAGGAGATGTACGCCGAAAGGTGCATCCGCTGGCAGAGGAGGGCGAGGGTCTGGGTGCCGGGGGAGATGGGGTGAAAACAGAGGGAGGAGCGAGGAAGAGGGGGGTTCTGGAAGGAAGCTTGTTCCTGGGGAGGAAGAGGGCTCCCCCCGTGCCTCAGCTCTCCACACTCCCCTCTGTTGGATCAGAAGGAGGGGGCAGCGACTCCTCTGCGACCGCCTCCCCCTCTCCAACCAAACTGTCCAACTCCACCTCTCCTCGGCACAGGAAGCTGGCAGCCGAGTCGTCCAATCAGGACAGCAGCCTATGAAAGCGTTGTGGGTTTCAGTCGGCGACGTCCTGTCGGTACAGAACCTCCACGGAGGAGGAACGCAAGATTATCTGCAAGCAAAGATAACATCCAGCCCACAAAACCTCTGGCCCGCTCCGCCATGTTTACTGCCTGGGCTGAAAAACTTGCATTTAAACTATAAAACCTTTATTAATTAATTTAAGTAGAATTAATCTTATGTGTGATGACAGCGTCCAGCCTGAAGTGCTGGTAAAAACCCCACACAGCAACATCTCAACCGAAACCGGCTGCTGCTCCTCCTGTTTTCTCCTTTTTGTTCGTCCTCATCACGTTTGTGAAATCTGCTGGCTGTAACTGGAGCTCCCGTTATCTTTTCAGACTTATGGCGTCTTCACACTTTGGTGATGAGTTCAGCACTTTCAGGTCAGAGTTTTGGAAGGTTGGATGTTCCCTCTGCATCTTACATACGTTGCAGACACACACTAGCATAGACAAGTCACGAGAGTTACGATATGCATGTGATGCTTTTTGTTCGAGAAGAATGACGTGTGTGACCATAAATATGTACGTGAGGATTCCACCTGTTAATAATTAATGGTGTCGTTAAAAAAAAAAAACTCTGTTAAACTATGTTAAAAAAAGTTATTTATGATGCATTCAAATGCCCAAAACTTCATGAGAGAAAATGACGAGACCCAAAATGACAAAGGAAGTTTGCAGTGACGTCAAGTTTAAATTCTGTCCTTGATTTGATTTTCAGTTGTCTGGCGGCTGCTTGAATCCTAATGTCAGCGAGCAGTGAAGTCATTCTGCTCAGTAACAAATGTCACGTTAATGCACAACACAAATTTGAAAACATCGGATTTCCTGTGAAATGATTCCGTTCACGGTGACATCACCTGCATCTCATTTGCACAGCAATATTTTCAATGCCTTTGCCACGATTCCAGCAATTCTCACCGTACTTCACTTACCGTTCAGTCAGTCGCAGTTATCGGTTACAAAAATGTCACAGTGTCACATCGCTTTACAGTATCACAGTACTACCACTACTACTACACTCACCTCAGTACTAGTTCCTACACTACATCACTTTACTCCTCTGAAATGTTTTGATTGTGTCTTCTCTGCTGCAGTGCCTTATCCAGCCTGTTTGACTGTTATTAGTTGGCCTATCTGTCGCACGTGAAGGGATAATGACCAAAGGTTTGCCCTCACAGCTCTTAGACCTTCATCAGGTCAAACCATTCTATAGAACACTTCATAGGGAAATAAGACAGCAGTCCGCATAGGAAACGTTATTATATACTGTACTTACTGAGACCCAAAAGGATTGGACAGCTGAAAGTAACCTGGCAGCAGCCCCCCCCCCCCCCC
>OMNV01012813.1:58351-88114 GCA_900303265.1 Brotula barbata
GGGCAGCTAGCGTGTGGAGCTCTCTCACCGGACCCTGGCTACAGCACTAGTACCAAGACAGAGACAAAAGAGACTGTATCTACTGTGACTGTACATATAGGGGTCCACCCAGTCTGTTACATTACCTGATAACATGTGCAGGCTTCTACTCCTACCCAGTACCGTGTGTACGGATGTAAACCGTGGATCGTCTGCTGCTGGGACGTCCCCTCTGAGAGCTGTAGGAAGCAAGACGGCGCAATAACGGGGTAGAGGGTGGTGTGTGTAGGAAGAGAAAGAGGTGTTTAGAAAGGTAAAGAAACACTCATCCATAGAAAATGTGATCCACACTTTGAGATGTATTGTGTGTTGTGTGTATTACCAGACTGTGTGTGTTGTTGTCCTGTGAGAACAACCTGTAAAGGCTGACAATCCCATTGGGTCGGGCCGGAGGATGGATGTCCACTACGGTGGTGGTCGCTGATATTCGCAGGAAAATGGGCGGGCCTACGCCCTCAGGTGGGGCAGGTCCTGTTTTCCCATTGGTCCATGGACTGGGAGAACGACCAGCAGAGTTCACAGCCCAGACCTATCAATCATTTAAGACAACATTATCGTCACATAGTGTAAAAAAAAACACCTGCACAATATATTCAGCATATTTTTTGGCATCTCTGCTTTATTATGATGGGCACAGTAGAGACAGACAGGAAGGATGGGGAACAGGTCTGGATAAAACCTGCACCACTGACGTACGGTCAGTGCGCTCTACCTGGTGAGCCCCTGGACTGCCTCCATTTTGTACATGTTTAAGCTGACGACCACGACTTAAATGTGGAATCAACCAAACCGGCCATGGTTGCCTAAATATACCTGGTGGATTTTAGACGTATTTTAAGAACTCTTAATGATTGAAGCTCCTCTTAATTACTCTGTTTTGTATCAGACAAAGGGAAATGAGTCGATTCATTGGACCATCCATCAAAACTACCATCAGCAGTGAGAGCAAAAACCTTTTCACCATGCAACCCTACACCTACATATCTGCATGACAATTACTTTTCACCTTCATCAAGGAGTAATTCACACACACACACACACACACGCACACTCACACGCACAGATACAAGCATAGACAAACACAAACACATATGGTAATCTTATTTGTGTGCTTGTGTTGGGTATAATTAGAGGCTGTACACAGCACAGGGTCAGACGGGGTGGAGATTTGCATGTGTAAGTCATCTGTAGCCTGTCAGAAAAAGTGCAGAAGGCAGATGGATGAGTCTGAGCTTTGGTGTTGAAAGTGTGTGTGCCTGTGCGTGCGTAGTGTGTTGTTTGCGGTTGTGACTGCAACTTATGTGCATGTATGTGTGCAAGCAACTGTGTTAAGAGTTGAATTAACCTCAATAATAGTCAATTAGGCCGTGATCAATCAGACTGATTGATCTAAGTGACAGCACAGATGGACTGAGGCGGGAGAAGGGGTGAAAGAAAGGAAGAAGGAGAGACTGAGCACGGAGACGACAGGAGGTTGGTTGGATACCAAACAGAGAGGAGGTGGAAGGAAGGGAGAGAAAGGAGAGGAAATACATCCATAGTGCACTAATAAACTCACTATAATCGCTCCTCAAGGAGACATGGTTTTATGGACGGCAAGGATAAACACAGCACAAAGGTCCCACGCAACAAAAATATATACAAACCGCACAGGAAATAAACAGTGACGTTAAAAAAAAGCCAAATGAAGATCAACAAGTACCTCACAACACACTGTTTAAAAATATTACGATCCTCTCCATGCACAGTTCAAAACCTTCTTCATAATGATTCAAAACACCAGCTTGAACTCATCCAGTTACGATGGATTCTGATGGTGACCTCCGTGTGACGACTTGCAGCTCCAGAGTTCAGGCAGAAGCATTTAGTCGCATATTTTGTGAAATAGATACATTTTAAACATACAGGATAAACAGTTGGACGATGAAGTGGTGGATTACGCTGCATGTGCTGCTGATGTCATCTGATATTGCGTGACTCACTAAATCAAGAGCTCTTAGCTTCAGCTTGAAACGTGATGCCTTGGAAGGCTGAAGTAAAACTGGGAAGCAATGTTTTACTTCTTTTACTGATTTATTGATCTCGGCCTTTCGTGCTGTGACCGTATGAAAGAAAAGGTCAAGGAGTGCGGAGAGGCGTTATACGTGTAGCCGTGGTATGAATGACTTTATGCGATAAACAAATGAAATCTGATGCTTAAGACAGCCTTTGTATTATTGTGGAATTGATACCCTCTTCAGTACCAGCAGTTACTGTTGTAGCTCATCGTTGGAACTGACTAGACACAAAATGGCCACTAGTCCAGGCTTCAGAACAGTGCAATGGCGTCTGGTGAACAGAAACCAGTTAAAGACTTTTGGTTACTGCAAAGGAACAATTTTTACATGGTTTTAAAGTAAACTTGTTACTTTGAACATAGGAAATTCATCATGGCAATGAGAAATTTCTACCCAGCAACATCATGGTTGTTACCCAGTAGCAACAAAGTCCAAAGCCCAGAGTGAGGTGAGCTGTAGGGGTGGAGTAACAAGTTTGCACTACATGGACAGTAGGGAGAAAATGTCCAAAGTAAAAGTCATCTTAGATCACCTTGCCCTTGATCCAATGCTAAAAGGTAAAACTAATTTCTTTGTCCTTATATCATCGACAGACTTTTTACTGCTTTCTCTTCTCTCATCCTCTCTTCTCCTATTGGGCCACGAATTGGCTTATTGGACACAAAATAAAAATACACCCCGTTAGCTGCCACGGCAGCGAATGAGCAGCCATGGCAACAAACGACTACAGAAAACTTCCACACTGGATTCTAGGCTTCCTATTGGCTGACTGGACTGCGGACTCATTTTATGAACGCTGATAGGCCAGCAGAGCGACTTGGCGGGTGCGACTAGTCAGGGTGAAGGGGCTAAGTTGTGTGAAAGTGGGCAGTAATTAAAACCAAGCATAAAGCTGTCAATAGGAGATTATGACCCTGTGTAATTAGCCTAATATGATTTCTGTCTCTGCACTGTGCTGTACTAAACTGAACTGACTTATCGTCCTTGTGTACGCCTGTAACGCGGAGAGAGACAGTGCGAGAACGAAGTAAATACTCAGCCGTCAACAGTCAGAGGGAAATAAGACGGACAGATGGAGGTACCGACAAACAATAAACCCTGAAGGAAACCTCCTTAAATTTACACACAACAATCACAAAATACACATGTGCAAACACACACAATGCTTTTGTACACACGGCCAAATGTGCAACAGGAATTAACGCGCGCAGACACACACACACACACGCGTACGTACGAACATACATACACACACACACAGACAAACACACACACACCTTGGCAAACCCTCAGGGGACATGTAGCGGTCGCCATTAAAAGGTCTTTCCAATACATACTCCGTTACCAAGGGGGCTAACAGTTAATTCGATTGGCTGGCTGGTAATCAGGAAGTGGGTGCTCTGAGGGCTCAGTGATTAATGGCTCTGTTGCCCGCCCGTCATCTCACCAAGCTCCTCCCTCCCTTCCTCCTCCTGTCATAAATTAGGACCCTCGTAAATAAAGACGGCATCACAATCAGGCAAATCCAATCAATTACACAGGTTCTCTGGCCTCAGCTCACATGTCTGACAGGTGGGAATGCTAATGTTATTGTTGCTTCCAAAGGGCTAGCCTGTCAATTAGCACAGTGACGCACAGCACAGCAGCATTAATATGGACTCCACCATTTAACATCTGTCTTATTACTTGGTCTGTGCTTTCTTGTTTATGTGCATGTTGTGGATGGACACGTGCGAGTGAGGGCGACTAAGTCAGCAGAAGTAAAGCTTGTGGGCTTGCGTGTGCGTCAGACTGTATTTTGGAAAACATATCATTGTGAAAACAGGTTGCCTGATCAGATCTCATCTCCAAATGAGGTTAGCGGATCACAATAAAACAAGTCTGTACTCATGTCCAAAGCAGAGGACAAAGACTAAACGTTAACATTGCAGTTACAGTTATCGCAGTTAAGAGTTTTTGTTTTAGCCGTTGTGTTGCTGAAAGAAAAATATTTGGACTTTATCTTCAGTTAGACCTGCGTTATAGACTTTAACTTGTATACTTAACTTCTCTTCCAAAAATACAAATTTGAAATAAGAGCTGAAAAACCCCAAAATACTAACTTTTATTAATCATCGTCGTTAGTGTGCATCTCACAAATCCAGATTAATTCTGTAATATTCTATTTGTCTTATTTTAGACACTATGCGGTCGATTTATTGTCATACCTGGTAATGATATGTAGTATAGGCCTGGAGCCCTATGTCCTTAAAAGTAGTAGAAACGTTCCTGTAGACCAGCGTTGTTGTGGAACCTCTCTGGGCATCGTTTCTGTGGTCCAACCTGCGGTACACCTCATAGTGAAGCACTACACCATTTGGCTGAGCAGGGGGAGACCAGGTGAGTAAGAAGCTGGTCTGTAGACCATTGTGTGTGTCAGGTTGGAGGTCCAAAAGTGGTGCGGTCTGTCCTGCAGGGGGAGCCTCTGGAGTGAGGATAGATGACCAGTCACTGGAGGAGCAGCCCAGTGCTGTGCAAGCCTCCACCCTCACCTCATACCTACACAGACCAACACGGACAAATATGTCAAAATGCTACAATCAAGGACGTACTGTGTACTGGAAAATCTGAGGACGTTCTGCTGTAAACCTTATGTTGATGATGGAGTTCCCCCTTGACTGACCTGTGGAACGGTTTCAGCCCATGAAGACTGGTGCTTCGCTCAGTGAAGATGAGGTCCACTGGAGTGAACACAGTGTGGTTGATGCTGAGCTGGACAGGATCTCGCTGATACACTGTGTAACTAATGATGTCTCCATTAGGACGTGCTGGAGTGTTCCACTCCACTCTCACCTGGGAAGAGCACAAAACAGCTAACATACCTATGGATGCTAACACAACAATGAGTACAACAATGCCTTTTTGTACTTTTTAGTTTATGTGAAAGTCAAATAAATGGATGAAACAATGTGATAGTACTAGGTGAGACTAATGGCATGGCTTGATGAATGCCCAACCTGGCTTGGTCCCACAGACTGCACGGTAGGTAGACCCACACCAGTGGGAGCTGATGGGTGAGTTCTTGCTGTGGCTGCCATGCTGGTCACTGTCCCCTTGCTGTTGTTGGCACTGACAGTGTAGTTGTATTCTACACTGGGCAAAAGTGTGAAGTCGTGGTAACGAGTTTCTGTACCAACGTAGATGACTTCACCATCCCTGCGAAGCTCATACCCTTTGATGATGCCATTAGGACGTTCTGGTGCTCTCCAGGTAACCTCCACTGACTCTGGGCCGGTGACCTTAACAGAATAAATCAAAGGTCACATTACACAGCTCTCTAGATACTGCTACATATTCATAGTATAATGGATACATATCTGTCTAAAGCATGTAATATAATATTTGCCCCTGCATATTGGCATATCGATAAAACAAAACAAACACACACACCTTGAGTCTTGGTGCATGCAGGTCAGTGGGCGGGGCCTCCTCAGTTACCACGGAAAATGTGGCACTGGGGGTGCACCCACCTCTGGTACAAGCCAAGAGGACCAGCTGATATGACACGTGAGGCTGAAGGCCTGACAGCAAGAAATTCAAACGTCCACCTCGATAAACCTCTTTGTTGTTAGATCTCAGGATGTACTCCGTGACCTCCCCATTCTGTGTCGGTGGTTTATTCCAGGATATGTTTATTCTGTCAGATTTGATGCTGCTTATTCTGGGAGTTTCCACTACGGCAGGGGGAGCTTCTAGGGTGGTGATGTTCGTATGGGGGCTGGTGATACATCCCTCAGATGTACACACTATGATTGCATAGCTGCAGAGTCAGAGAGAAAAGAGTATGATTGTCATGCCAAGGTTTGTATTTAAATGATCTAATATAGAGTTGGGTTTCTTAAATAGCGATTTGCATAAATGAAGACAAGCAATACCTGTACATTGAAAAAGGCTGGAGGTCTTGATCAGTGTAGCTGAGGACAGAGGGGTCAAAACTAAACGAGAAACTGATACTGTTTCTCTGAATCCTATAAGACAGAATTTTCCCATTGGGCTCCAGAGGAGGAGTCCAAGACACCAACAACTCAGTGGGTCTGCCTCGGAGGTGACCAACTGTTGGATTTGCCAGACCACGAGGAGGTGCCTGCTTTGTTGTTACAGCAACCCAGGGGCTGAAGGCGTGGCCAGCGGGGTTGTGAGCACGGACTCTGAACTCATATTGAGACCAGGGCCGCAGACCGGTCACTGTGTAGGAAAGAGAGTCAGTCTGCTGGGGGGAGGATTTCCTGAACAGCACCTGTTGGAAGATAGAGGAGGATCATTTCAGTTGATGCTGCAAATTCTAGTATTACTTCTAGTATTATTTGCATTGAAGAGATAACTTCAAATGACAGAACACCAAATAAAACAACTACATTGAGATTTGCTGTACAAAATAATATCTTTATTTACATCGAGTGTTTAAGGATACCATAAAGGGCAGAATGACTCAAATCACTTTTCAAATTTACACATACTTTTCCCCTCTTAATTTCCTCTTCATTACTTCTTCCCCTCCCCTCTTCCTCCGCACTCCGCCCAAACAAAAAATATTCCCCAATAGGCCCATTGGGCTGGGTGGGAGGGTCCCAGGCGAGAGACACGCGATCTGAACCGATGAAGACAGGCCTGGGAGGAGGCTGCGAAGCGGGTGGGGCTGCGGCTGTGGTCAAGTGTTGAGGAGAGGTGCGTGTGCAGCCTGCTGAAGTGCAAGCTTCAAGAGTCAAAACATAAGTGGTCCATGGTTCCAAACGCCGAAAAAGGAAGGTGCGTGATAGGCCGCTGAACTCCAGGTTTCCTTCACAGTACAAGTTATACATCTGGAAAAGACGAGAGGGAAAATGTAAGAGTAAAATCTATTAAATGCAGAGTTAAAGAGTAGAAGAGGACACATGGTGAATCCACGAATGAATTATGATGACAAAAGGATCAAGATCAAGAGAGTTCATTGTCATTGTGATAGACACAATGAGAGTATGTTAAATAAATTTCAAGCTAATGCTAAATATTAAATTAAAAAAAATAGAATACAATGTTCCAAAATACACAAACAAACAAGACATTGCACACAAATAGCCTTTATAGAATCAAAAATAATGATACTCCAGAGAAGAGAGAAAAGGGAAAATAAAATAACACAAATACACTATGCACTTTATCAAACAAATATACAAATAGTACAGGACCTGATCTATGTTTTGTTGTGTCTGTACCGTAATAAGTCCGTTTGGAGCACGCGGCTCTTCCCAGGTAAGCAGTAACGCCCTGCCCTGCTCACTCTGCTCCACTGTGAAGTTACCCAGGCCAGCCGGTGAAGCCTCCTGGGTCTTAATGCTCACCCACGGACTGGGTGTGCTGCCTGAAGTGTTGAACAACGTAAACACAAAGAGTGACTGCAGTTGATCTTACATTGATATATTAAGATTTCTCTTGTGAGATGATGATAAATAACCTACCTGCTCCATTCACAGCTTCCACACGAACACTATAGTCGCTGTAAGGATCAAGGCCGAAGACTGTCGCTACTCGGACGGAACCCTAAAGAAGGAAGAGTGGCCAAGGAGTGGAATTTAGAGATGAGTAGGACAATAGACAAAGTACATACAGGAATACAGTACAAAAAAAATGGCCGAGAGGGAGATGATGGGCCATGGGAAGGACGGTACAAAGGTTAAAAGAAAAAAAAGGAAAGACTTGGAAGTGGATAGCAGAATCAGGGCCTGCACAAATAAAATCCAGCACATTCAAGATACAAATTGGGGCAGAAAAGGAATATCAAGTAAACAATGACACGTTAAGATGACATAACGGGGGATTTGTCATATCAACATTTCAACATAGAGCACATACTCTGCCATGTTACACTATGTAGACACTAGAGAGGTGGCAGAGACAGAAAGACTGGCAGGCATGAGGGCCTTTCCTTATGGGAACATTCAATACACACAGAGATGAGGGAGAGAGAAAGAGAGAGAGAAGGGAGGACGAGAGTTTGCCAGTGGCTTTAGGCAGTGGGACTCAGCCCAACGCCTTGGCAGACGCAGGAGTGGCAGTTGTGTGCGTGTGTGTGTTTGTGATATAAAAGGGTGCATTTACTAATTGATAAGAGACAAACTATTGTTTCAAAAGGCCTTGGCCTGGTGTGTTATGGCACAGTAACCAGGGAGCACTAGGCTCCTGGATGGACCAATGCCTTTTTGTGTGTTTGTTTGTTGACCGCAAGCTTTTATGACTTATTTCTCTCTCTCTCTCTGACACACACACACACACTCTGTCATTCCCTATGTGTGTCTCAGGCTAAAGCATGGCATTTTTATGTGTTGTTGAGTCTATATTTTTCATGTTGTGTTCAGGACTGCGTGCATGTGTATTCCTTTAAGTATGCAAGCAAATGTAAAGAGATTAACTGGTAAGCCACTTCAATACAGCAGCCAGAGGATCAAAAAGGCTCCAATTCAAATGAAATTAAATGTAAACCCTAACAAATCACCGTAGCGTAGCACCAAGGATGAACTGTCTGAACAACAACCAGAATGCATGTATTCAATGTTTTCATGTCTGGGAGCCAACATGTTTTTCATCCACAGCAAAGTAGGATTAATAAGTCCCTAGACACCTAGACACAAGCTAAATCCTCGTGCAAATCACAGTCCTTCTCAGTATATAGAGGGAGGGATGAAAGGGATGGAGTGGGAGAGGGTAGAGAGAGATAGAGAAAGATGGGCATCAGAGTGAGAGATAAAGATAGGAAGAAAGAGGGGATGGGATAAAATGAAATACATATAGGTAAGAGAGAGAGAAAAAGAAAATAGGGAGCAGAAAAAGGGTGAGAGGTGAGTGAGGCATTAACTGATAGAGGGAATAAAAAGGAGAGAGAAAGAATGGTGACTGCGTGAAAGGGTAAAAGAGAGAAGAAAGCTGAAGCAGAGAGAAAAAAAGACAGATATTGCAGAGGGGAGAGACAAATTAAGTGAGCAAGAATGAGAGATCTCTCTACCTTAAAAGCCAGTGAAATATGTGAGGCATGTGGCCTATAAAGCGGTTAACATATGCACATTGTCAATAGCAGCATCTGGCACTGGCTGTTTTTATAGGAGCATGGAGACTCTGCTATACGCCTCTAGATGGCAATACAATCAAACACTTTACCACAGAAACACACCACATTAACAACCTCCTCCTTTCATCTCACCACATCACACACACACACACACACACACACACCCACATTGAACAATCAAGCGCTAACAAATGCACCACATCGGCCGCCTAACTGCTCTCAGACACACACAGGATTCAGGCCGTAATAGAAAGGTTTAAAACTGCAACACACACCTATTACATTACAGTAACAGCTCCCTCAGTAACTATTCCACTCTGATACATGCACATGTAAGAGAGACATACACACAAAACAAACACACACATCAGCATAATTTTCCAAGAAACAATGCATGATTTGTGAAATATAATTTGGCAATATGTGATCACAGTATATAATTTTAGCATTCAGCACAGTATTAGATAAGCTATTGACTTTTATACAGCATTGGCGAGCAACTATGGCGCTGGTTAATGCGTGCATGACTGTCCGAGTACAAACCGCTTTGAATAAATGGTCAGTACATTAAGGCAGCAGGTACAGCTGCAATGAGGGATATCAAAGAAATGCTTTCAGTCAACCTGAAGTCAGCATGCATGAGCATAGGCATGTGTATGAATGATCAAAGTCACTAGTTAATCATGCCAAAAGTGAAAGAATGGAGGCAGGAATATGTACAAAAGAGAGCAGGGGCGGATACATGGATGGTGAAAGAGATACATGGACGGAGAAAAATTAAAGATCGATTTAGATCTATAGGAGAGCAAGTTTAAACAAGCCGGAGCGATGGAAAGAAAAGGAGACAATGAGGAAAAGAACAGACAGGAAGAGGCCTTGCTAATTTATACATTAAAGAGCCCTCAGATCTTACATGGTTCAACAGAACTTAGCATCAGGGCCAAGAAAGCAATCTATTCAATCTTTTATTTCCTCATTCCCCTCATTCTGTCTCCTTTTTAGTGCGCGTTGAACTACAGCAGGGGTCCTCTTGACAATGTGTGTTTCTGCGTGCGTGGACTCTACAAGAGGGTCAAGTTAGCACGTGTGGACTCTGGTGCACAGATATGCGTCTCCACAAATGTATCTCTGTGTGTTCATGGTCACAAAAATGGAGTGTGTGTATTCCAGCAATCCGTCTGTGTATTTTGTTAATATGCATATGTCCCTTAAAGTGTGTACGCAAGTGCACATGGGTATGTGATATTCAGGTAGAAGGCATGGTGCGGCCGGAGGGACAGTGTGTGATACTAATTAAGAATAACCATGTGTATTTGTCAAAAGAATTATGCTGATTATCTCACAAAGGCCCCA
Source organism: Brotula barbata (assembly GCA_900303265.1). Lineage (NCBI taxonomy): Eukaryota > Metazoa > Chordata > Actinopteri > Ophidiiformes > Ophidiidae > Brotula > Brotula barbata. The sequence continues at coordinate 68,879 of OMNV01012813.1, forward strand.
GCACTGGGCCCCGCAGAGAGGGAGAGTCAGAGAGACGGACCGACATTAGCATACCATGGGTGTAAGCACGTGCACGCACACACAGTGACACACACACAGAGAGCCACAACAACACAGGTAAAAGTAAACTGCGTCCCTAAGAACATACATAAAATAAGCATGTCTAATGATAGGTGAATGGGGTCCAACTGCTCTGCCTCGGGGACGTTTCTCTCCACGAGCGTCCTCCGGCCTCTCTCTTTAATATTATATTAAGTCCTGGTGAGATAATAAAGCAGCACGCTGTTTCGCCTTTTATTATGTCTTTGATTTCTGATTTCAGTGTCGTAGGAGACAATGATGACTAAATCAATGTAATTCATCATTATTTCCTTCTTTCAAATCAGTCTGATACAATTCAGTTCAATTCAATTAATTTAAGTTCAATTCATTCCAATTCAATTCTTTAGTCTAGTCTATTAGTACAAGCTGTGCCCTGACCAGCCCTGTGAGAACAGTAATTGTTTTCGGAGGTTTCTGAGGTGAGCCAGTGCACCGCATGCTGCTCTCTCTCACCCCATGCCAAGCTCTCAAGCCAAGTTGTGTGTGAGTGTGTGTCTATGCGTGCAAGTGTGTATGTTTATGTGTGCATGCCAAATTCAATGCTGCTGGAGCGATTGCCCTGTGTCTGTTTGTAAATGCCCTGCATGTGTCCCTTCTAGTCAGTGTGCATTAGAAAAACACTGACACACACACACACACAGACACACACACAGCCATTAGGCATGTGTTTTGTCTGTGGCCAGCATAGTAGAGGGGGGACTGCAGGGGTCTGGAACAGGCATGGCCACTTCACACCGACAGCCATGATTGGCTCTGGCGGCTCTAGAACAGCATATTTGTGTGTATATGTGCATGCGTGTGCTTTGGGATGTGGCCGAAGACCACTCAACATATCCCAGGGAGTAAACAAGGTCTGTCTAAAAGGTACATGCTGAAAATAAAATGAGCATGTTTTCCTGCATTACTCTATTGTTACTGCTAATGCACACATTATTTGGACTGATTATAATGTTGTACCAGTCTTCGGAGGAGCAATGCAAAGGAGCCTGTTCTTGTATGTCATATTCACAAGGAACGATCTTAACCTGAAGAAGTCAGGAATTAGGAATTATTGGCAATGTCCTGGATGTCAACACGTGCTGCATTCAAGGCCTCGTTGAGTTTGATCTAACCTTCCAGTGCTGAAAAATCCCTCAACCCTCATGCTTGCTTCTCTCAATGTCAGTCTGCAAATGATTACCTAGTGGCCACTTTATTAGAAACACCTTTACCATCAAATTTAATTCAGTACAATAGTATTTACTGAGGTGCATTGCAAAGATTTTCCTGATACTTTGTCTAACCCAGTCACATATAACCTAACGTGTGTGTAAAGGGAGTTTATGTTGCCCTTACTTCATTTGCTACAGTTCTTCTTGTTGTCCAGCTTTCATTCCTTACGTCCACACAACCCCACCCCAGAGCCTAACGGTTACATTTCTTCGGGTGGAGACAGGTCCCTGTCCCAGTGTGCCCCTTTGTGTGTGACTTTACCCTGATTAGTGAATCAAATGCGTACTACCTCTGCATTCTCACAGACTTCACGAGGCTGCACAGCTGCACCAATTTTGTAAATATTGAGGAAAGCCTTGTGTGAGCAAAAAAGCTTCCAGGTGAAATCTGTATTCAGGACACACATTTGCATGAAATGTTTTCTAAACCGTGTTTTCAATGTGTAGCTGCGAGAAGAGTAAAGAGAAGTGTGTGATGAAAAATAGAAATCACACACACACACATTCCTAAAGTGTTCCTTAAGTGATGACTACACCGATTAAGACAAGTGGAGAGCACTACAGTAGATGGTGTGGCCTCTTCAAAGACAGACACACAATAACACACAACCTGTCATTACTAAGAGAAATAGTGTGAGAAGAGGAGCAGAGAGAGGGAGAGAGAAAGAGAGGAAGAGTGAGAGGAAGACTGGCAGGGAATGGAGTGGGCCAAAGAGAGAGGGATATAGAATAACGTAAAAACTGTAATTTGAGACAGAAACAGAGAAAACAGGGCTGGGAGGAAATGTAGGGATGGTGAGAGGAATGAGTGGGGTAGAGATAGAGACAGGGAGATGGAGGGATAGAATGAAGTGAGGAGGAGAAGTGTTGCTGCGTGATTATTTGGCTGTTTATGCAGAATGCTGAGAGCCCTCCAATCAGAGTTGGAGACCTCTAACTAAGGGGTCTGATAGGCCAAGGGCCTAATGAACTCTGCATATGAGTCTTCTTATGCTCTCCTCTAATCCTCCTTTTCTCTCTTCCACTTCCTCTCTTCAAACTCCTTGTCACATTTTCCTCACACTCATCTCTGAATTTCCACATCTCCCCTCCACTCCTTTGTCTTTCTAGGGGTGTCAGTGAGCACAAGGGCAAAGCTTTGTCATTCCCATTCCTCTAAACACTCTTCTGCAGCTAAGAGATGCAAAGAGCATAACAGAAAGAAGGAAAACAAAAATCCGTAACAAAAACAACCAGTGAGAGAGTAAAGCCGTGACCCAAATCTAGAGCCATTAGAATTTTAATTACAGTTTAATTTAACCTTTGCTGTATGTGATATTCCCAAGATGTTTTGGCATCAGAACACCCGAGGGAGTGATTCCAAGTGACCATTTCCCTAATGGTAGGTATGAAGACTAACCATAGCTTTAACGTCGCAAGAAAGAGGAAATGGAAATCTTTCCTTAAGCAAACGAATCGCAGCGTGTCAACAATTGAATGAAAAGGTTTTTCTCTTATTCTATGAATTTAAAATTTGGGTGCATTAAGGTTTGTAAGTGTTAAGACTCGGTTCCAGCCACTCAAGTATTAAGCCAGAGACCCACCGAACTCGCTGTGCAAGCACGCCAGAAACACCGAGCACGCAAGGAAGTACCTACCACACAGAAAACGCATGTACACAAACGCCCTGCAACTGTATCACTAATTTCACAAATTTATAGCAGCACTTGCTAGGAAAAAAATTACATTTCCTGCTACCAGCAATGGTCCATCTGTGCCGACATTTAACAAACTTATTATGTATTCGAAAACGGTTTATCTCCATCCGTAGTCACACCGTGGATATGTCTGCGCAATATTGTTTGATTGTGCCTATCTAATCATTCAACACGCACGGCGACCATTAATGTCTATGTATACACTATATATTCTGATAACATTTCCATATTTACTCATTCTAACCGCGCATGCCTAAACACACAGCTTTGAACGATGCGTACGTACACACTATCTGCACTTTCTGAACCCTCCTGCTGGCGTTGAGACACAGACTGCCGGCTGCCCCTCGCTGTCCCACGCTCTCTGACGGGCTCTTAATGGTAAACTAACAGATTGTAAACATGCTGCTAGCTCTCTCTCTCTCCCGCTCTTCACTCATTTTCCGTCCCTTTCTCTCCACTTTCTATCACCACTTCTCTTTTTCACTTGTAACTCTCCTCCACTCTCAGCTCTTTCATCACCTTCCTACCCCAGCTGACTTCTCCCTCCATCTCCATCCCTTCTTCCATTTCCCTCTCTTCCTCTCTCTCTCTTTTCCTGGGGTATTTTTTAAACAATGTGTCCTTCATGTACGGTTGGTTACGGGGCGTACAGAAGGACATCATTAGCGCTGGTGGTTAAGCTGTAATTTACACCATTACCGAGGTAGGGGCCATTTTTATTGCCTAGTAAATTTCAGCTCTGAAATATTTAGACCATATGGCTCAATTTGTGTAATAACCTTAATTTCCAAGCACCCTTCAGCTCCCTTCATCGCCGGCTGTTGTTGGCGGATGGCGGAATGGCGCGTGTACACATGTGTGTACACGTATTGGAGCCATACACACACACACACACACACACACACCAAAGACATGTACATAGAAACATCAAAATGACAAAAACGTTAACGTTAACTCTACACATTTCTTCTCTTGTTGGACACTCTCTCACCAATAATCTCAGCGATTCTTTTAGTCATGCATACAATCTTACATGCACGTGTGCGCGTGGACACACAAACACACACGTATGGATGCATGGCAGTAGCAGATTAATAGGGTGTCAGCTTGTGTTTGGGTGAGGGAGCGTCAGGCGTCGGCCAGATGGTTCTCAGGGATGATGACTGTCAGGGGTCCTGCTCTGATCAATGGGATGTATTAATACAGCGGCACATGTACGTGCGTGCATGCACACACACACACACACACACACACACACACACATACCCAGGCACACACACACTGTTGCACATTCACAGACAGCACAAATATACACGCACACAAACACACATACGAGCATATTCAGACATATGTAAGCACAGAATAAAACACACACACATACACACGCACACGCATACATACACAGATACATTTATGTCTCCCTTCACCACTGTTCCCAGGGGCCACAGTGTAACATCTGGAAGAGCCAAGGGAGGGAGAAAAGGAGAGAAGGCTAAAAGAAGAGGGAGAAGGCAATATTCAGACAGAAAGAAGGAAAAAGAAAAGGTGAGTGGAGGCAGCAGAAAAGTGAAAGATACAAGGCAGGAGAAGATGGAGGAACAGATAAAATTCTGAAGTGGAATGGCAGAAGAGATATGGAAAAATAGTTGATTAATTCTAAGAAGAAGAGAAGGGAAAAGAAGTGGTCGGGGATGTGAGTGAAAGCAGCATGGGGGAAAGAAAACCAAACAAATTAAGGGGAGGGTGGAGAAGAAAATGGGGTGGGGACAATGGAAGAAGGGAGAATAAAGGAAAGCAGCATGTAGAAAGTGGTTAGTGGTTAGGTGAAGGAGGCTAGGAGCAGAACTGGAACAACCAAAAAGGAAATGATGTGAAAGTTGCAAGAGACAGGACGGAGGAGAGGAATTCCTCTCAGCTTGGTTGATGGAATTTTGAACACAATGAAAACGGTATAGGTGACAACTACATCTAAAAAGATGTGTTGCAAACCACAAAAAACTCAGGTAGTGGTAACTAAAAAAAAAGAAACAAACAAACAAGAAGAAAATAGAGAAAGGGGGCAAGAATAACCGTGAGAAAGGAATGGGAAGAACACAGCAAAAAGAGAAACCTGACACAACTGTTTGAGCGACTAACTCTGTTTGTCAGAAAGGTGTAAGGCATGGTGGGTGAATTTGTGTGTGTGCCAGGCGGCGTGTAGGGGTCTAGTGAGGCAGGCCGCCTGCGCTTCATACCCTCATTCCGTCCGATTGCCATGACGACCCCATTAATCAGCCAAGCTGGCACGGAGCAGGGCTCCCAGCCCAGCCTGAGATCAATACACTCACAAATACACACATACAACACACACATATGCACACAACAATATGTTCAACAAACTAAAAAATTATGAACAATCCAGTGTGAGGGAGTTTTAGATAAAAAGACAAGACCTGAAACTGAAATAAACAGACAGGAGGGGAGGAAAACAAAAGCTGTGAAGACTCAAGGAAACAAAAGTAGGAAAAATGTTAAATACAGGAATCAGAACACAGAACCAACGAGGGAGGCTCAGTCAGTCTAACTAAGCGCTGCAAATTTAATATCTACAATTACAATAATGTCACAGTAGCTGCCAAATGTTAGCGTTAATTGATAGAGAACATTTTCTGTTTGGCCAATATTGCATGCAATGCCTGCGTGTGTGTGGGTGTGTGTTATTGTTGCAGCTGAAGTTGACTATTTTCAAGCAGGATAAATTTTATTTGCTTTAATTGTCATGTCATTAAAACTACAATGTACCATGGATTACAAAGTATTTACAAACTCCATTCGCTCTGCAGAGTCCCTCTCTTTCTTCAAGAGAAGGCTAAAGACCCAGCTCTTTAGGGACCACCTTCTCACAACATAAACTGCACTTATACATACTGTATATGCACTTTGTCTTGCCTTATCTTGGCTCCTTGAACTGCCATGTAGCACTGCCTCAAAACAACTTGGTCCCTTGGACCAGGACCTGAACCTTGTGGCACGTATTGTCGTTGTATTTACTGAATAGATCTTTGCTTGTGTTGTTGTAATTCTCATATGTACGTCGCTTTGGATAAAAGCGTCTGCTAAATGCGAATTGTAATTGAAATTGTAATTAATCAATTAATTACACTCAAAATGTGCTAAGTGTGTATCGTTACACCTACTATACATGCATACAGAATATCTTTTGAAAAACACGGATTACTGCAATCAAGTTGTTTCATGCAGTTTAAAGACATTGTGTGACGTGCTATCAGTGAATGAAGCACAGTATTGATAACTGCACTACAACCAGATGTGCGCTAATTGTGGTTTCAGAGGTTAAGTGATTTGCATCATGGCCGACACCTTAAATGCTGATGAGGCAGAAATAAAAAGTTATTTTGGAGATTAGACTATAAAAGATCATTGGTTATGGATTGTGCACACTGCAGACAGCTGATGAATTCATTGTATTGCCAAACCATGACAAATACAGAGAAGTACTAAGGAAGTACTAAAAAAAGACAAAAAGACATACGGGCCTTTTCTTCTTTTGTTGCCCACTTGTTTATAAGCGACTCTATTGTGTACTTCTCAACAATGGGGCAATTATGGTGATGGCAACTATGTGACAAATGACCGCTAACAATATAAGTCCATGCCATGTCAATGAGCCTCACACACACACACCCACACAGACACAAACACACAGAGTGCTCCATATCAATGAGAAGGTGAAAGGTCTCCATTTACATCTTGTATTAATTATGAGTGACAAGCCAAAGGTCACAGAGGGAGAAGAGGCCACTGGTATGGACAGAATATAGATCTATACTTCTGCCCATTTTACCCATCCTCCCTCCTTTCCCTATTTATCTCGCCCTCCCTGTTCCTTTGTTTTTTCCTCCTCTGTATTTCTTCTGGACTCACACTTTAAACCTCTGTTGTTGCTGTTGTATTACGTTCTTTCTTACTGCCATGATTTCTCTGTCATTATAAAATCTAAATATATATAGAGACAAATTTGGTGGAAAGTAGCAGCATGTAGGATCATATATAAGTGAATTTCAGAGTTTAATGCATACACACTGCATGTGTAGAGGCATGCAGAGAGGACGCTAGCTACTGCTGGCCAGCATCCCGTGATGGTGCTGGGTGAAGTTAGCCTGCTTACTGAGCTGCCAACTCATATTTAGACTACATGACAGCTGTTAACGGTAGGTGTGTGTATGTGTGTGTGAGAGAGTGAAAATGTGCTTCTTGTATTATTGCTTGTTAGCTTGTGTATATGCGTATGTGCTCATATACTGTATATGCGAGTCGATGCATGGTATGTATAGACAGTACGTGTTCCAAGTTGTCCATTTTGTGGGAATGGTTACACAAATTTGAGTGTAATAAGTGGTCAGAGTTGTTCCCCATGTTGGAGCGTCAGGTATTCTGGGAAGGACCCTAGAGGATAGTGGGCTATGGACAGGATATAGTATGTGTGTGTCCTGTATGTGTGCATTCAGGCCCCTTACTGGCTAGCAGATGGCACAGCACCACAGGTAGATTCTGAAATTTTTCACATTCATCGCAAATGACAACACACACATACAAGCCTTATACAATAATTCAATATATCCTCTACATACACTGTATACTACATACACAAGTTTACTACATGTGTGACTTTGTGTTTGCACATTTTTTGTGCATGGGAGGAATCATGTTAACGCAAAAAAGGTTTTAACACTCAATATTTTACATTAGCACTATTTAAACATTTCTTTATAAAAAGATTTTAGCAAGAATATCTCTTCAAAGACAGACTAAGGTAACTTAATCCGATTATAACATTTACACGCTTTAGTAAATTGATTTACAATCACGCAATCTGTTACTTGGAGTAAGCATGTCAATTTATGATGATTTCTACTTTCTAATTATGGGGTTTGCCTAAATAAAAGTCAATTTGCCACCATAATCTAGAGTAAGATAGAGTGTCCTCATGATCAGCTGGAAGTGTGCGTGTATACACATTACCTCAACAGTCAGAGCGGTAACAATTGTTGTGTCGAGTGTTGGGTCCAGTTGTTGCTTCTTATACGCCAGTCTGTAATGGGTAATGAGACCATTGGGGTGGCCTGGTTCCTGCCATTCCAGGCGGACTGAGTATGCACCTGTCAAAGTGAACAAATAGCAGTATAGTTACAACAAAAGAGTATCAACTTTGTTTCCTTTCTTTTAAGGCGATAAACTCACTGGTTGGTTTGACGGTAGGAGGGGCCATATCTTCTGGAACTGCCTCCAGCGTCTGGCCTAATGCCCACTGGCTAAGAACCGAGCCTTTGGAGTTGAGGGCACGAGCCCTGTACTGAAAAAATCTGTAGGGTTGCAGGTCAGGGCTTGCATCTAAAAACTGTAATGGCCCACCGGACCATATGAAAACCATCAGCTCCTCTTCAGTTCCCAGAGGACGTCTACAATGAAATGGAACATTTGGATCAAGCATTTTTATTCCACATGAAAGACACAATATGACACAGATCAGACAAGCACAAACCAAAGTGTTTAAGTTAAACATCACGCTTAAGTCACTGGCTGATGCAATTACACTTTTGTCTCGGTAAACGCCTTTATCAAAATTCAACACTGAATTTGTGTGCATGCATGTGTGTGCGTGTGTGTGGGAGAGAGAGAGATGTTTTCCTAGTTCCTAGTTTTCAAGTTGCTGTCTGCTTGACTCTGATCATGCCAGGCGTGTGTAAGTGTGTGAGTCAATGTGTCTATGTCTGTGTTTGCATGTGTGCGTGCTGCTATGCTAATGCATGTTTCCTGAGGACTTAAAGGGCTTAGTCTGGTCTGACCCTGCATACAGATCACACAATCTTTGGTCAACAAGCAGACCACGACCTTCAATGCGTACACACACACACACACACACACACACAGATCAGTAAGCATAAAGTTGCCTGAAGATGTGAAAATGCATCACCTAAACTTATATGTATTATACTGTATGTATGTTTACGTAGTGTACACTTTATATTCAGGTTCACTGCTGCTGTAGTGTGAAAACTTAGTGGTTGAGGTGAGCACGTTAACACATGGATATGTTTTAGTAATTGCAATTTTGTAGATATCTGTGAGTAGTCGTTCCTTTTGTATATTTTGTGTATTTATATGTTACCGGTATATATAATAGGATGTAATAAGTCCATTGGGCTTATCAGGAGGCGACCATTGGATGTCCAGGATATTGGCTCCAACTGCTTTCACTGTGGGGGGTGGCAAGCCTTCTGGGAGTGCCTCTAAAGTCCGAACACGGACGCCATCGCCTACTGCACACCCATCTTAAAGGGCACAAGAGGGTGCATGTGACAGGTAAGACATATACTACAAACACATAACGTCCACATGAGTAGCAGAGAAAAAAAGTTACATATGGCTTTACTGAAACATTTGAGTTTAAGCCTCCCCTGTTTTTGTTGATCTGTACCAAACATTTAATGTGCCTACTCAACCAATCAGGAAGAACGCAGCATTACAGCAACCTCACACAAAAAAAGGTTTATTTCAGTGTCACTCCTTTTTGAACCCAATATGTGTCTTTTTAGAATAAAATGGCAAGTGAACAAATCAACTGTCTTAGAAGCTGTAGGGAATGGCTATGTGGTTATCACATCACAGAGGGAAGGGTGGTTTTGTTGTGACATGAGCAAATACACCCCCCGTCTGTTTTTCTGTGGTGGCAGCAGAAATGTTCTTGGAGCGTGGACTATTCAGCAGCATCCTGCTCTCCTCTCCACCTAGCTGATCATAAAGTACTCTTTCTTTTTCCTAGCCCAAAACAATCCAGCTGCTGAGATGGAGAGACTGTAGAAAATACCTCTGCTTCTTCTTTGAATACGCACAAGAACATACTTAATACTCTTGTGTTTTATGCGCATCATTTAAGGCATTCGTACGTCAGCCAGCCAATCATTTCATTTGGTCCAAGTGACATAATGGGATCGGTTAATGTCAGGAAAACTAGGGCCACAGATACTGTTTTGTCTTGGGTTTTTTCCAGAGAATTTGACTTATTGTTTGTTGTCAAGATGTTAAGATGATTTCTACAAATATAACAAATAATGCCTCTACAACACATTACCAACCCCATCTTTAATATAATTGAATACCTACCAATCTGACAGGCCTGCACTCTGATATTGTAGGTGGTGAATGGCTCCAGACCTGTTACATTCAGGTTCAGGTCTAGTCCAGCTTGACGTGTTATGGGACCTCCATGTGCTGGTGTTAATATAATGTTGTAATTTACAGTGCTGCTGAATTGAGCTGTAAAAATGGAGAAACACAAAAAAATGATTATCTATAGGGAAGATGTGTTATTTCAGTACATCTATGACTACAAGAAAAAAAAAAGATTGGTGATGCACCATAGTTTGCATCTTGATTCCAAAAACCAACCAAGAAAGCCACCTGGACTAACGGACTGTGATATTGCTTCTTGTGGTTTCATAGGTTAATGCGTACAGCTTTACAGTACGTGATCTTCTACTAGATGGTAGAGGTGCTTTTACTTCACCCTTTAGAAGTTTACCCATAAATCCACTCATTTTGAGCCCTCACATGACACTTCACAAAACACTCAAATGTATACAGAACACACACACACACACACACACAGACCCCAAGACTGTGTTAATATTCTTGCCAACGATTTTTTCTATAATTCAGGCCAACTGTATTGTGATGGGTTATTCAACATTCATGAACTCTGGATATCTTGAGAATGAACTGATTACCAGACAAATGAAAGACTTCAATTATTCACCCCCCAACTCACATATGCACACGTGCATCCACCGGCTCAGATACATACACACAGAAATACACACACTCCTCTTACTTCAGTGTGTTACACTGGCACACTTTTGTTACATTAACTCATTTTCACACATTCCACAGACACAGATATTTATCTGTGAGAGCTTGAAAGTGTGCACACACACACAAACACACGGGGTCGTTATGTTGCTTGGCCTGCTATAAAGGCCTAATCATGACTGTGATATTTAAGTTCTATTATTACCACGCTATCACTTGCTTTGCCATCTTCTATTTGACATAATTCCCACATACAGCCTTACAAAGCCAGACATATACATATTCTAAAACTCATACAAGGACACACACACACAGAGCATCGCACCCTCCACACACACAGACTGAAACAGGAACACACAGACAACACCTCAGTGAAGGAATTCATACCAGAGTGTCTTTTTAACAGCCATACGTCTGTGCTTTGGCAGTCTTGTATGCATATGAAGGCTCAAACAAATACACACATACATGCACACACATAAATAAACACAGCCAGGCTCTCGCGCACACACACACATACACACACACACGTCTAAAACACTCCAGACTCTGGGCTCAGGGAGTTAACCAAGCGTGAGAACCCAGCCGATATTTCCTCACCTTTAAAATCAGCCCATAATGACGATAGAATAGGCCTGCCTATGGATATATCTCCACAATGATATGCACACAAAGATACACAAAGACCCATTACATAAACACATACACAAACACACAAAGGTGTGAAGTCTCTTTGCAAGTTGTCCATATAAGCAATTTCTGAGATAGGAAATCAGCCTAATGAGAGAGTAATAGTCACTGATGGATGGGTTGGGGCAGACAATCACTGCCCTATAAGCATGAAACTCAGCTGATGCCCATGTGCCCATGAATTTCTGTGTGGGTCCAGGTCCAGAGAGGCCCGATGGATGAAAATCTGCACGTTGTTTTTTGTTTGTTGTTATTTCTCAACCTCCTTCAAGACGAGTATGTTTTCAGTTCATACACTTCAGTGAAACTTGGTGGGAAGTTAGACGATGGGACAGGTTATTAGTTTTTGGCGTGGATCTGGATTGAAGGATGAATAAAGAATTTTTTTCATGATCTCTTGAAGCTGTGAAATAGAATAATTTTTCTACATTTGGGTTATTCAAAAAACACCTAAACAAATAATGTAGACTTGGATGAAAACATTTGGAGCATACATACCCGAAGTGGTCTCCCAATAGGTTTGTTTTGCCAGATCAGGATAAAAATCAGGATTTTGTGGAAAGCTAGAGCTAGAAAGATACAGCTACCACCAACTTGTAAAGTAATACAAGAGCAGCGTTCAACCTTGGCAGAGGTATGCATTCTCTGAGAGCCTAGTTTGTTTTGTTTCAGCCTCTGCTCACTGCATGAAAGTCTTTCACAAAAAGCTGTTCTGTGACATCCCAACCAAGGACAATTTACAAACAGTGTTCAGATTCTTAAGCAGAAGAACTTTGAAGATATTGAGTAGTTTGAGTTATCTGCTTGGTATTGAGGGGAAATACAGCATGCTTGGAACAAAGAACAAAGAACCACGGGAAAGAAATGCATTTGGCTGGACCTCATCATCATGTAGGTCAAGTCAAGATCAGGAACTTTCATCTTCTCTGGGACAATAACATCAGTGATATCAGCAGAGGACCTGCACCAAGTATGGTGTCACTCATACACTCATCAGAGCATTAAAGCATGATGATCTTAAGTTAGTCACAAAGTCTGTGATAGAATCTTCCAGAGTTTGGAGAGGGTCGCCACCACAATGCTTACCAATTTCTACACTTTGCAACTGTAAAATCTGTTTTCGCTGCGAGAAAATAGTCTTTCTCTTCTCCAGGGTGGGCCCGCCTCTGTTATATTGTTTTCATCCATCCATCCATCCACCCATCTGATAATGGATAATGCTACTCACCAGGAGGGGTCCAGGAGAGAAAAATGGAATGGGGGCCAAGCAGCGTGACATTGTGGGGAGGAGGGATCCCAGTGGGGCAGTCGACTGGTATTTGGAGAACATATCTGCCACTCACAGCAGTCCCACCTCCTGTAGTGGCCTCCAGCTCATAGACATACCTGAGGAGGGAGAGATGGAGGGGTAACGATGTACATAGAGAAAGTAGGAAACAGCAGCGCACCAAAGAAAAGAGGATTCCTTTATTCTGCTGTCTCTGTCATACCTGTCCCTTTTCCATCTTTCAACTGTATCACTGTCCCGCTCATCCTCCTCTCTCTCTCTTACCAGTGACATCACAAGATAGATTTCCCTTTTAAGAGTGCTGGCTGCCTGGTGCTAAAGACTATATTAGCTGTGTAAGTGGGCCACCGTTTAACATTAAAAGCCTTTAATTTGCTATAAACTCGGGCACACATGCTTTAATAGGTAGCTGTGTTGGGTTATTGTTCTGCACCGAGCATTTTAAACAAGAGGCCATTAGCTCCTCTGCAGTGGGTTAGAACTGTCGGATGAAGGCATTAAAACTACTCATATGTTACTCTGTCACATGCACATTCCCAGTAGCGCAGAGAGAGAAACTGAGGGGGACGCCTTTTGTGCAGAGGACAGAGAAAAAGGAGAGAAGAGGAGCTGAGTGTGATGGAGGGGAAGAATTCTATCATGGCGTAAGGTTCATTGGGAATGAATTTAAACACTTGATAGCTGGAATATATTTACTTAGATGTAAACACCACCTGGGGATATCAAAAGTAAAATGGTGTGAGTGTATATATTTGGCCGTCAGGGAGCAGGGCATTTGCATCCGTGTGTGTGTTTTCTGCAGGGCCAGCCAGAGGGAATAGGTTAATTCTCTCGTCATCTTAGACACTTCCTGGGCCGCCAAAGCAAAGTGACAGCTAATCAACATTGTCATAAATAATCAATGGCCGCTCTGAGCAAACACACGCACGGACACACGCACGCACAAAAAGGCATGCAGGGCTATGCATACATACACATACAAACACACACAAGTCTGCCTGGATAATGGGGCCGGTGCTCCCTGTGTAATTCTTGGCGCAGCGCTAAATTGGGAAAAGAAGGGAAAGAGGACGGGAATGAGGTAAGAGGCGAAGGAAGGGAGGGGAAGCAGGGAGGCTAAAATGAAAGACAGTGAGGGGGTGCACAGGGAGAGAGACGATTGAAGAGAAGGGTTGGGATGGGACAAAAGGGAATGCCTTCTGGCAGACTATCTGGAATTAGGGAAAATTAAACGTCAAGCACATACATTGCTATCTTCTTTCTTCCTTTCCCTTTCATACATATACATAAGAGATTGTCAGACTGCAAGGTCTTATTCAAAGAATTGCATTTGGGGTAAAAAGAAATCATCTTGGGATAGATGAGGCAGTGGAGAGCCAAAAGGGGATGAAAGGGGGTAGGTATCATTTTACGCATGCTTAATTAAAACAGAAAATCTATCTTGGAAAAAAAAAAAAAAACACGGATTAATAAAGGTTAAATGAAAATAAACAGATAAATAAAATGTACGCTCCGCTGCTGTCTGTAAACAAATGCTCGATCTGCTTTGAGATTTTAATATGTGTATGCGTGTGTATGTGTGTGTGTGTGGTAATGTTTGGATCTGTCATTGGCATGTCAAATATTTGCTCATTAAATGGCACAAACACACATATGCAGAGTGCAGTCCTGAGAGAGCGACATGGATAGAATGATAGGATAAAAACGGGGTGACCCCAATATAAAACAACACAAACATCACACACAGACGCACACATCCATACTTCAACGGGAAAACTAGGGAATAAAAGGATGATTCATTATGACTCACAAATATGGGCCACCAGGTACGTATGTGCATATATGCATGCGGCTTTTACATGGGCACATGCTTGCGTGCCGTTGTGTTTAAATCATTCCCATTAATGCGTGTATGTGCTCTCTACCTGTGGTCTGGCAGGAGTCCAGTGTCTGTATAATTCTGGTCACGGTGGTCTCCGGTAAAAATAGTGTGACCGTCTCTAGTCAGTCTGTACCGAGAGATCTTCCCATTGGTCTGGAAGGGCTGATCCCAATACAGCTCCACTGTAGATGTGTTTATGATCAGGTGTCTGGGCCTTGACCATACACCTAGACAAGAAAAGATACATTTAGTTTTGTTTTTTTTATTCATGTTAGCGATTGCATGAGAAATTCCCATTTTTATTAATATTATTCAGTTAGTAGGTATTTTTTTTAGGTAATCCCATAGATAATATTTTGATGCTGTCCAGTCGAGCGAAGTAAACTGCTCAGTTCCTTTGTGATATCAAATTTAGATTAATAATTGTGAAAGTTTTCTTTTCATACAGTCAATTCAGGTGGACTCAGTATTGTGTTGTGTGTGGTTACTAAGAATAAGAGATATTTATTTGCATGGAAATGCAGATTACTGTATCTACATTAATTTGAGCTAAAAATAATTGTTTTGCTCACAGGGAATGAAGAAAATTTACTAAAACAGCGAAGAAAATTAAGAATGGGCAAATACAAATATAAGAAGTGTAACAAGAAGTGTAAGGAGCGGGGAAGACAAGTAAAGAAAAACAAAAAACTTGGTATACAGTGAGGAAAGAAACAAGGCCATGGAGAAGATGAGCAAAGAAATATGAAAAATTTAAAAATTGAGTAGCAAAACATGGCAGAAGAGAGGAAGATCCCTGTCTTAAGTAAAACAGTACATGGAATATTTAAAACACATAATATAAATCAATTTTTTGTATTGTATTTGATAACATATAATAATATTAATACATTTGTGATTAATGCAGGGTGCAGACATTGTATAACATTTGTTGTGTGTGATTTTGTTTGTACCAGCAGGTAAGGCTTGCAGGGTGCGTCCGGTGGAGGGTGGACTGGATTCACATCCTGCAGCTGTACAGGCAACCAGCACAAATCTGTAGTCTGTGTATGGCTGCAAACCTGTAGCGTGCACACACACACACAAAATATACAGTATATGCTGAACGTACAGTCAAATTTTAGTAACAAATAATAAATCATGTCATACACATGTAATCATTATAGTACACCAAATAGCAATAATAATAATTTATAAATATACAAATAAAATGAACATGGACAGATAATGATATGAACAGTTAAATGCAAGAAAAGCGAAAGACTAAACAAAACAAAAAAAATCAAAAAATCAGACAAAGGCAGGAAGGCTTGCCCAGGCCATATCAATAGCTCTCTTCCCAACCGTTTTCTCCCTTCGTTTCTCTCTTCCTCCCTCCCTCTGTTCTTTCCACACTCTCTCAACGGATGGATCCATATCTGTCGGTGTTAAATTATGCATGCCATAACTCAATAATGAAACAACGTAAAGATGGGCAGCTGCGGAACTGACATGGGATAGGACCGGTTCGACGCTGTAATGTCATCAGCTTTTGATCTATGATAATTATGATACCTCAGTATGCGTTTAGGCTACAGCGTCCAGACATGATTTATTTATAGGCACCGCTATGCAGTCTAAAGACAAAAAAAAAAATCACACGGCAACTGAGTGCTTCTTCAAGAACGCACAGGAAAGCTTTTTTTTTTGGAATACTGAACCCTTTTATGGTGATGGTGAACACTGAAAGTTGCTAAAAATGATATATGTACCTAAACGAAAAGGAAAAAAAAAAAACTGCCCTCAAGGAAGAACCACTCAACAAACCAGAGCCAACACACAACCTCTGTCTGTCTTTTACTGGGTGCGAGATGGATATATTAAGATGAATGGGTGCATGGATGGAGAGACAGATTTAAAAAACAAAACGAAAAAAAAACATTTACATGACATCCATATTAATCCTTAATGTTGCTGTGGGTGGGCCGCATGTGTGACAGGATGTTTTATGGTCATTCACTTAGATGACAGTATACAACAGCTTACAAATCAAATTGAAGGAAAAATGCCTGGTCTCACAAAGACTTTATTTCAAAAGGACAGCAGCACAAGGTGCGACATAATCCACAGACCGTTTTTTTTTTAACCTGCAACATTTATGTATTTAATTCATTTGCAAAACATCTGCAATTTCAAAACACCTAGGTAATTTTGATCACTATCAATTTCACCAAAATACCGACAACTGCCACATGAATAGAAGGCATTTAATGTCATATTTATTAAATAAGCACTATGCCTGTAACTGAAAAAAAGCACAAAAAAAATAACTATAATATTATCTCACACATTATCTCCAAGTGTTTAAGTAGCCGAGAAACACCCTGTTTCGGTAACCACCCTGTTTTGACTACAGACAGCAGAGACCATGTGCATGTATGCATACACGCGCAAACACGCGCGCACGCGCACACACACAGCGGAGCGCTTCCCTTCAGCTTCCCAATGTCTCTTCTACTGCTTAGCCTGCTTAACATGCTTCACAGCCCACCACGCTTAACCCAACCTCTGATCAATGTGTGTATGAGTGTGTACGTATGTGTGTGTTTGTGTGCAAATGTTCTCACAATGCTGCCCTGTGTTTGGGTTAAATAAAGGAAATCTGTGAGGCATGCTAAAGTACTGAGGATGAAGCGTAAGGCTCTGTTACACTATTTAACTGTGCAACTAATCTTGTGTGTATGCGTGTGTGCACTCTAGCATGGTAAATGATGTCTACACTGAAAGTGATGTCATTTGTTGCAACACTGAATAAAGCAGTAACCCTTCACTCTGACTTTCTACACACAGACAGTGAGTCACTGATGATGGAAATAGGAAAGATGAATGTGCTGTAATATGTCAAGCACAAACTACATGAAGTCAGATTTTTAAAAAACAGAGGATATTTGGTGGTCTTCAGGGGCGATGCAGAAAGAAATTGAGATGATATTGATGCTTAAAACAAAAATATAACAGCCTATTAAACCTACTGAAATCACATTTCTTTTTAAAAGTCTCACTAAAAACAAACAAACAATGGAAATAAAACAACAAAACACTGATTGATCAGTTTGTCTCTACCATGAAGTACTTCTTCTGTAGCAACTGTCTTAAATGGAATCCAGACAATTACTATTATACTGTAGCTTCCACGTACTTCACAAAGATACACTTGCATGTACAGTTGCACACAATAACACATGCACATAAAACGCTCATTTCTCCTTGGGAGTTTTCAATTTGCACATACGTCTGCCTGAAGAGGGCAGTGTTGCTCTGCTGGAGAAATGTCGACAATGTTCCGTGAGTTTGAGTATGTGTGCAACAAACGAGAGAAAAAGAGCGTGAGTGTATATCTGCGAGTGCATGTATTCGTTCGTGCACATGTGTGCTTATGTGCTTGATTATGGAAAGTCAGAGGAAACTTCAATCATTTGTATAGTCATCAGTAGGAATTTAAAAAAGGGTGGAGGGCGTTATGGTGTGTGCAGCAAGCAACTCACTAAACTCACTAAAACTGAGTGAGCCTGAAAATACAATCACATGAGCTGGATGTAGAAGAAAGAAGAGACCGTGACAAAAAAAGTTAGATCTGAAAGGCCAATCCTCTGTTGTAATAAAAAAAAAGAGTGTTATCAAGTATTATGAAGGAGTTTTTATACTGTGTCAACATGGAAAACAAAAGAGTAGATACACATGCATCTATGTGAGGATGTGAGGATATTTTCTTGCGAATGTGTGCACATGTGTGTGTTCCTGTGGTGTAGTAAAAATAACTGATTTAAACCGGCATTTTATTGACAGGCTGCCGTTCCGTGTTTGCATTAGAGAATATGATAGGCTGATGGGCAAAGGCCGCAATACCACGCCAGCCACCTGATATACCACAGACACACAGAGAGAAAGAGAGAGGGAGAGGGTGTGGGACAGAGACGGAGAAAGGGATGGAGAATGGATGAGAGGGCAAATGTCATTAGAGGGATCTTGAAGTGAAAGAGAATAGAGGGAGATGAATCGAGGAAGATGAGAAGGGACAGAAGGCAGAAGAGAGAAGTGTGAGGACAGCTGAGGAAGACGGGAAAGAGTGAGAAATGGAAAGATGAGGGAACGAGGAGTCAGGGAAGGATGGTACCATGGTGGAACGACAGGGAGGAGAAAGAGTCAGAGATGATGCAAAGGAGAGAGATAGAGAATATGAAAGAGGGCAGAGAGAGAGAGACAGAGAGACAGAGCTTTGATAACACCTCTCCTAAATAATTAAGAGTTTGACTTCCTGTCTGTGGCTCCCTAATGCAGAGAGCGTCTAGGATGGAGCAATGAGATCAGGTTTACACACACACACACACACACACACACACACACACACACACAGTGTGGATGAAAGGCAACCTAAACAAATACACATTCTCAGGGCTGTGTGTTCATACACTATCCGTTTTGTCACATACAAAGGACGGGGACGGAGGCTTCCCA